>JAQQZS010000015.1:15645864-15663460 GCA_030068045.1 Platyallabes tihoni | reverse complement strand
TTTCAGGTTGGCACTATTAAAGTCCCCCGCCACAATGAGCGCAGCGTCCCGGTGTTGTGTCTGGTGCTGTGTGAGCGCCTCATGCAGCTCGCATAAGGCCGATACTGCTGCAGACGATCGGCTTGCGTAAAATGCTGTGTGTACTGTATAGTACGGTATATGGAAAATACAGTGAGGCTTGTGGATGGGATTTTACAGAATAACCATGATCTGAAAGTATTCATTCTGTATTTTATGACAAATTTGAAACAATCTCATGTCTTCAACAATTTTTAAATAAATTGGGATTTAAAAAAGTGGCAGGAACATGTTGTAAAGGATTTACACATATCTATGATGTATTACCTGGGCTTTAAATACATGGTATTGTTCTTACAGTTGCTCATGCCTGTGGATGAGAATCTCAATGAGTTCTGGATTGACTTCAATCTAGGAAGCCAGAGCATCTCCTTCTATTGTTGTTTTGCTGATGATGAGGTATTTGGTCTAGGATTAGTTTTTTTCTGGGACTTTTATACAATTTAATATAGATTTGAATACCTGGAACATCAAGTATGGGATTTTATTTTTACTGACAGTTATTTTTTTCATTTCTTATTTCTCAGGAAAGCCAGTGGGACACTCTTTGCATAACAGAAAATGAAGTCCACAGTTACACAGTGGAAGGTAAAATTAATACACCAATTAAAATACTCTGGTCAACCTTATTTTGTGTCCACATACTGTTTTTGTATATTTTAACCTGTTATGCTTGAAGGATCTGAACATAAATACTGTATATTTTTTCTACTTTGTGTGTCATTGCATTCCCAGAAGAGGAAGGTATTAAAGTGCTGCAGCTGGCTCTAACTGATCCAGTGTGTCTGAGCAGTATTCAGGGCACCAGACTCAACATTCACTTCAGTTCTTCCTTAGACATCCTGAACACCACAAAGAAGGTCTATGGGGAAACCAAGAATAAAGTGAGTGGTGACATTTCCTGTTTGTTTCACTACTTACTTACTTGACTTGGAGTTTGATGTAGTACAATCCATGGATGAACCAGAGTAGTGTGTACACTTTATGAGGCTGGCTATGTGAAAACCATCTGGATTTTATTGTAATGGTCTATATCATTGTATCAATGTAGAATGTTAAATTAATTTACTGTAACTGAAAGCAATTTTTTTGTTACACCACTTCAGAGGTTTATTGGAAAGACCACCACATCTGTGGTAAAAACTGCTGTTCAAATAATTTTGGATGAAGGCTCACAGGTGAGGAAATCTGGGGAAAAAATGGTAAATGGGAAAATGCTAAAATAGTTTCTTTCAAATAATAATTTGACAGAGCATGTACAAGGACTGTTGATATTCTGCAAGGTACAAAGTATGGCTGTTTTATGGAGTCCATAAGATTGTATGGCTCTGACATAATTTTTTATTCATAGTATTACAGTTATTTTTTGATTATGTAAAAAATCCGTCCAGGGTGTGTCCTGCCTTGTGCCCCGGGTCCCCTGAGATAGGCTCCAGGCATCCCATGACCCTGTACAGGATTAGTACTATAGAGAGTGAGTGAGTGGGATTATGTAATGGTTGGCAGGTTCTTGTCGTGCTTAAAAATGGAATAAAAGGCCTTGAATACCTGGAATATAGGCATGTTTTTCAAAAGTACTTGATATTAAAAGCAAATAGGAATGATCATTATGTAGTTTTATGCAACCTGACAATATAGCCTATTTCTGTCTGTTCTGATATAAAAATCTTTTTTTCCTGATTTTCTCCGTAATTTAGTCGGGTCCAATTCCCACCCATCATTAGAGCACTCCCCCATCAAGGCTACTACTACCAGTCAGGGAGGGTTGAGCCACTTAACACCATCAAACCGCAACTACCCACGCACACATTACTGGGGGCGGCGCAACACACTATTTTCTCCTTCCGCTTTAGTGGTTGAATTAGAGCCACAATTAATCCCTCCCCTCTGAGGGAGCTCGACCAATCAGCTTTCTCCAGGTCCCCGGCTGCAGGAGGCTGCAGGAGGCTACAACATCACCTGGGAAACCACTGAAACTGTTAAGACAACTGAAATCTCCTACCGCCATTGTCAGAGAAACACAAACCTTGTATTACTGGCTCATTTATTACTGGCTCATTTATATGTCTTACAGCCATGCTGGGGGGAGGCTGGGGGGTGGACCTACTCAATATTAGGCAGCAGGACATAATGTTATGGCTTATCAGTGTATATTCTCCATGCCAAGTTCTTCTTAAAAAATGTGTGGGTTTGTTTTATTCACACAAACATCCTGTTGTACTTTCATAGCTGGTCGTTGGTGTAAATTGGTAGAATATTTAAATAATTAATAATTACTTTGCTGTAAAGTAATAGCCATAGTGCTTTAGAAACTCACAAAAATCTTGAATTGCAGTTTTTAAGTTTAACACCCTTGTTTAAGAGTGTACCCTGCAGGGCATAAATAAGGCATCATAATATTGTAATTATTTCATTCTACTACCATGATACACTTCTCCAAATGCTCACATCACTCAGTTTCACCTGTTATTTGACTGAGCATTCTCTCTCATCTGATTTTTATATATAAATACATTTTGATTGTAAAAAAGTTTCATTTATATTTTCTAGAATGAAGTGAAATGCAGCTCCTGTATAGTTGTAGTTTTGGTGTCTGATTTGGTAACAGTTCACATTTCAGACTATGACACACTATTCTTGGGAAATAATACTCCCTAAATAAAAATGGCAGTTTTGTTAATTGCTTGACTACTGTATGTCATGTTCAGGTTCTATTTCCGGAGAGTCAGGGTTCATCTCAGCACTTGGAAAAAAATGTACCATCTTCAGTGAGGAGTGACACTCAATTGCCTACATCCCATGAGAGAAATCCCCGAAACATCAACCAGCAGGTAAAAATGTTTTAATTATATCATACAGAATATCTAACCAATGCATTTGATTAAAAAATATATATATATATATATAATATATACATACAGTATATTAGTTTTCTATATCGCATTTCACATTTTCTCGTGCAGGTGTCATCAAAAGCTGTTATGTAGTTACTTTGGTGCTGCTTAATTTAATATTAGTATAATATGTGAAAGAGGTGATTTGGCTGTAATTCTTTACATATACACAGACAGTACAATTTCCAAATGAAACCCCAGCAATCCTGGAGATTCTTTAATATATGCTGCCAGATAACTATTCGTCCTGTACTTTTGTCTATTTGAGAGGCATGTCCTGTTCGTGGTAATGCCAAATTGTTGACCGTGACCTTCTTGGTATATAATGGTTCATCTAATGTTTTGGAGATTTATTCTACTCCTATCTTATTCGAAACGTTTTACTAATGAGGTTCTGTACGTACTTTGTAAGCTTTTTGTGGACCATCACTTCATCAGCTCCATCACTTTATTAATGACAGGTGTCTGATACTTCTATGTTACCATGAATTTAAATGTTATAGGTCAATTCTGAGCACAACCACATGCCCCATTGTAAAAGGATGAGCACACTTGTGCACCAGGTTATTGTTTGTTTTTTTTCCTTTTTGTGTGTTTTGATGTTCTGGTATTAATTACAAGTAATTGCTTTCTCTTTATTTATTATTAATATTTAGATGATAACCCCATTGATGAGCAAAGTGTCAGAGTCATGTATGTACATCTCTGGCAGTGCGGGACGTAAACTTGGCAGAAGCCCGTTTAGCTGTGTGTTGCCTGCATGTAAGTCAAACTGTACATTTTCATAATGATGTAATGCAAACAAAATGTTTTTAACGTACCTCTTGTCTCACCATTTGCAGGAAACAGTGTAGGTATACATAAAGGATTTTTTCTTTTTTACTCTTTGTCTCCTGTGATGTTTTACTATAGCTGCTTCAGGGAAGTCAAAGGTGAAACCTGCTCTAGAGAAGGTGGGCACAGATATAAGACAGGGCCGAGAAGGTCAAAAAGTGACGGAAAAATACCGCCGAGTAAGTAAGAGTAAAACTAGGTACATAAATATTTGGACATTGGCAATGTTAGTTATTTTAGCCTTCTACCACATTAGACAGATAGATGCTACCACAGTAGAAGTATATAGGAGCATAGTTCAATTAAATTTATTATTTGTATAGTGTTATTAACAATAGATATTGTTACAAAGCAGCTTTACAGAAATGTGGTCCAGAAAAGTTTTATTCATTTAGTTATTGTCCATCTGCACTCTGAAGCACTGTTTAACAACTGAATCTAAGCAGATAAAATATATAAGATATACTTCTTTCATATACTGCTTTTTCTCTTCAGTCGCATCAAGAAATACAAGCTAACAGTTCCACTGGTTTGGCATTTATGCACATTGCATAAAATGATGTGGTATTCTTTGACTCATGAGTAGTTCTTACCCCTCTTCATAAAATTCCTTTCCCGTCCCTCAAGTTCAAGTTGATCTTTGTTTTGTCTGTTGTGTGTAAATGTTGTCCAGAATAGTATGACAGGTGATCAAGACAAAATCAAGAGAAGCCCTCATCATAAAGGGGGTTTAAATTTTGCAGTAAACCCTCTTTGTAGCTCACGTCAGCTAGCAGTAATGAAGGGTCAAAACACAGCAGAGACAGTTCAGAGGCAATTTGGAATGATTTAGAAGCATTTAATAAGGTGGCAAAGTGTTGTTTAAGATGACATAGCACTTTCAGCAAGAAATTACATCTGCTAATGTTACCATACTGTTTTTGAATGTGGGCACTGAAACCAATTGGACTGGAATGGAGACTTTTTGATATTCCAGCTTAATGACTCCTTGTTCACTGGCTGTGACAGCCCTTTGGATGCCATATCGAAAGTTCCAAATGCAAATGGCAGAATCAAGTTTAGACCTTTTACTTGTTTACTTGTGAGTAATTAGTGAGGTAAAAACATGCTCCTGGTCATGGAACAGCTGAGCAGCCAGTTATAAAACATTTTTTGGGGACCTTAAAAAAGGGAGGAATGCACAAATGTGGTTTAATCCTAACTCAATTTAATAGACTTTGATGCAAATCCTCTCAAAGCTGAAAGAATGTTTAGATCATATTCAATATTTAATTTCAACTCATAAATAATTCAGTAGACTAAATACATTTTAGTTTGCGAATACTGATGAACCAGGCTGTATGTTCACTACAGTATTGCTTGATTCTCTCTTTCAATCTGTTTTTAACATGACATACTGTCTTTGTAGCACATTCCTGTAGAGAAAGTTGTGGAAATGGTGCAGACTGACCAAGAGCTCCAAGAAGAGCCTTTGGGTATAGTTATGCTGTCTGTTCAATGTTAAGGATTCCTTATGTCTAATACTTCGTAGCATATTTTATATTTATTTTTTTTGTTTTGTTTTTATAAAAGATAACAGCATAGTTCTAGACACTCAGCCAGCTGTGCGGAGAGAAACCTCTATGTAAGTTTTATTTATATGATTGATATTTTTTGTATATTTGTTTATTTATTTATTCATTAATTTAGTTTTGCAAAATAATGATAGTGACAAAATAATGGGATCATTTGATTATTTTATACAGTTCATTTTATTACTGTGTTATTTAACATTTACTAGACTTTTTGAGCTGAGAAATCTAATTTGTTTTAATGTACATTCGAAATTGTAAGACATTTCCAACTTTTCATTTGCATTGCTGTACTCTGTCACTGCTAACACCACTAGTACCTGTTAATATTGATTTTATTTTTTTTCCCCTTTACCAGATTTTCAAGTCCTAGCTGCCATAACAGGAAGAGAATTTCTGTGTCTGGGTCATTATTCCCATGTCAACAACCTTCTCATCAATCCAAATCAGGTGACAGTGGGTGCTTAGCCCACTCAAATACTCATTAGTTTAGTATCAGTTCCGGATCACTCTGCTTGGGTTTACAGTAGTCATGCCGCACATTGTTTCATGTTCTGCATATGTCTCCAGAGCCACTACCGCAGTCACTGCAAGCCCAGAGGAGCTCTGGTGGACTGAGCCACAAAGAGCTACATGCTCAGCTAACTCAAAGACTGGAGCAGGTGCTGAGAGAGCGTGAGCAGCAAGAGCAAAACCCCCCAGAGATTAGGGCTGCTGAAAAAGAGACTGGACTTGTGAAAAAGCCACAGGGACCAACCCCAACTGAACAGAGTGGATGGGCTAAGGGCAGTGGGGCTGACAGAAGCAACAATACGGTGAGAAACTTGCAGTATTTTGTGGTAATAAATCAGCACTGAAAATAGGTCTAAATAGGTAAATTTATATAGTTTTCAAATAATTAGTTATGACTATTTGCTAAGATTGGTGCTGTTTTAAAATATAATATGAAATAGTCTTTTTAATTTACCATTGTACACACAAAAATCTACCATCATGACATCCTCCAGAATGTTAAGGGGGATAAGTATGTCTGCTTGCATATGAGATTTAATAATTGAAATAACTGTATTGGCTTTTTACCATTTTATTTTTCTTTAGAAGACAGAGAAAGCAGCCCAAAGCATGGTGAAGCAAATCAAAAACCATTACAATCAGACTGGCTTTACTACAGCAGCACAGGAACAGGTTTCCTGGTTTAATACTGTACAAACTAACAGGTAAAATAGATCCATTTTATTGTTTGTTTACCTTTATCTGTCTGTTACTTATTTATTTTGTTTCTGTTTTATTTGGTACTGTAGATACTCTTTCAACAAGAGCTGGTGTCCAAGTTCAGTTGTAAGTTTTTTCTAAGTTGTTCTGGTTTGTCTTGATGGTTAAAAAGATTTTCTCTTTTTTTTGCTTTTCTTTATATATACACTTACTACTGCAGTGTATTTTTGTTGTTCCAGGCCAGGATTTCTGCTCATACACATGGCCTTTTAAAGCCATCATCAGCATATCAGTCTAAGGGAGCATCAGATCAGAATAAGTACTTATTTAAAATTAAATCTTGGGAAATAAGTTATGAATATTAAATATTTTGAAATGCTAAAATAATTCATTATCTATCTGTGTTGTTTTCCTTAACTGATTTATTTGTGACTGTTTTTGTAAGGGACATATATGCATTTGGTCTAGATGCTCCAGAACTCAGTAAGGTAAATGTCTTGATTATTTTAATTACCTGTGTACTGTGTAATACATTGTGCAGCATGGTTATATGTGGTTTGTGTCGTACTGATTCAGTCTGTTGCTTCCTAGAAAAAAAGTAGAAAGTCATCTGAAATGTCTGGAATGAACAGCAGGTAGTTAATCCTCTGGTTTCTAAATCAAACTTTTTTTGTGAGCATATTTCTTTTTAAAGAGGAATCGATATATAGAATATTTATAGAAAAAATTATATTCACAACTGCATAGTGAATTCATTTGCCTCTTTTTTTTTTACTTTTGTTTTTTTACTTCAATGTACTTATCAGTTCCCTGACTCTTTCCAGCACCTCTAAGAAGTGTCCTCCTGTCAAGGTCAGAGAATTATTAAAACAATTTGCTACATACTGCAAGGCTAGTACTGCTGGTTTTGCCATATACTGTTCACATTATCAAATTAAAGATGAATGAGATGATAGATCAGGATTGCAGCTTTACATTCATGATATTTACATGTATTCCTAATATCTTTGGTGACAGTAAAAGTATGGGGGGTGGGGGATACTTTAAATAAGTATTTAAATTATACACTTAGTGGACAACCACTTTAACTTTATTGAAATCCAGGTTGCATGGCTCCATCAGTCATGTTGGGGCCTGCAGTAGCCGGTCAGCCCCAGGAACTGCCTCAGAACACTCTGGTATACAGAGGAGTTTATGGGAGATTAAGTGATTGTAAGGTGCCCAGGTCCTGTGGCCGCAAAAATAAGCCCAAATCATCACACCTACCCCACCGTGCTTGACAGGGGGTATGAGGTGTTTCTGCTGAAATACTTTTTGTTTTTCCCCAAACATGACACTGGGCATTAGGGACAAACAACTCCATTTTGGTCCTGTCTGTCCATAAAATATTGTTCCAGAAACCTTGTGGTTTGTTCAAATGCAGTTTTGTGAACGTCAGTCAAGCTTTCATGTTCCTTTTAGACAGAAGAGTTTTTCTGGGCAACCCTTCCAAGCAAACGGTACTTGTTTAGTCATCTTCTAATTGTGCTGTCATGTACTTCAACATTTAACATGCTCAGTGAGGCCTGAAATGTAATGCTTTGAGCACTGCACAGTCTGATCTTGGTGTGAATGTGTTGAGAGGATTGGTGACTATCTTGAATGCTTTCCACTTGTGAATAATCTTTCTCCCTGTAGAATGTTGAGCTTCTAAATCTATTTTTTTATTTTTTTATTTATAATTTTTAGAAATTATTTTTTAACTTTTTTCCAGATCGACGTGCAGCAACTGTTGGTTCTCTAAGAACATAGCTTATGTCTTAGGAGAGCTTAACACACACCTGAATGTCCCAGACAGCAAAATGCCCAAACATCTGCTTTCATATAGGTCTGCACACCAGCTGATAATCAAATAAAAAAATTTAAATAAAAAACATAGCATTTATAGCCATTTTTGCATTACTATGTTTTAATAAATATAAGTGTTTCCCACATGTAGAGTATACTTGGCTGGGTGTTTTCTTTAATGGATGTTTTGTCTGCTGCACAAATTTAAATTCCAAGTGTGTACTGATGCACTACAGAAAATAACTGACATCATGGTTTGCTAATGTTGTCAGTAGCATAATCCGCATCATTCTTAGCTAAAATGGCACGATCTGGATTTGCATTTCATTTTTACTTTTCTCCCATAGGGAGTTCTGTCGTGTTCGTGTTGATTTATCCTTTTTTTTTTTGTAAACAACAAATGCAGTTTTCACAGGTGAAATCCAGGACAGTAGTCAATATAAGAGTAGACACTTAGAGCTATTAATTATTTAAACAATTAGTCTAACAGGGCAAACTTGGTCAACAAGAAACGCCTGGTAGTTACATATTCCAATCTTTTTGATCACATATAAATGGGTGGATTTACATCTAGATGTAAATATCATGAAGTGAAAGTTGAAATTATTATCCATCCCCTCATACTCATCTTTTGACCTCATAACTAAATGTTTTCAGTGTATAGCAAAAACTTATGAAGCACCCTAGGTTTTTCCTTTTTTTGTCCACATAAGTACAGTCTTTTACATTTTGTGCTTTTTGTTTATATTTGTTTGTGTGTATGCATAGCTTGCAGGTCGTTACGTGAAGAAGCATCTGTTCAGTGACACTGATACAGACATGACTGAAACTAGCTGGCTTAACTCAGCCAACAGGAGACCTAAACCTAAATTGGCAGACTACACAAGAAAGCCAGTTAAATCCACTCATCCTCCTGCAAACATCACATGTACGTCTTTACAGCCATCCTATTCTTGTTTGTTCTGGAGAACATGTAAATTGTATGTAATAATTTCTTATTTATGTAAATTTTTCACCATATCAAGAAAGAAAAAAACTTTTTAAACATTTATTGCAACAACTATTTTTGTTGTGATTGATGTTTTATTTTATAATTACTTTTGCGTCCTTAACAAAACTTTTACCTCTCCAACTCTAGTACAAATCCTATTTTAAATAACAGGCTGTACCTCTCAAACTGGAGATGAACAGATTTTTATTGTAAATCAGGATCATTTACACAGGAAAACATTGACATTTTGGTATTCAGGTTATTTCCGAGAAAATCCTATGTTCCTATGAGAAAATCGTGTGATGATGTAGTAATGTTACTGTTTTCTCATTTGTTCAGTTAAATACACAAGATTATCTATGGCTATAACACTCACTCTGACAACTGGCTACATTGTGTCTTATTCTGGGCTTTGTCTTTTTAAGATATTCAAACCACTTTCAACAAATCGATATTGTGATGCTTTTTTTTGTCAACCATTTTCTCAGATATGGAGGATAGTGCAAATTGACTTTCTGTGTGGCTTTTGTGCCCTTCGTGGATTCCACTTATTATTATTATTATTATTATTATTATTATTTTACAACTTCTTTGCAATTTTCTTCCCCTGTGCTTTGGGGTAGGAAATGGGCAGGTATTTTGACATGCATACTAAAAACTGGCTGTTGTCATTTAATAATGTGTGCTGCATGACAAGCTGTTAGATTTATCTATGTTGAGTCAAAATGTCCAAAGCATATCATCTGTCATCAATTTTATCACACAAGATCATTTTATTGTCCAGTGATACCTGAGTAAATTGTAAAATTTACAGTACATATTTCCCTGCAATTCTCTAAATACTGATTATATGTTAAATTGCTAATTCGTTTTACTTACACACAACCTTAATGAGATTTTGTAAGAATTGTTTTATGTTAAGTATTTAAAAGATAGCAATCCAAAAAAATTCATTTAAGACAAAAAGCTCTAGATATTCAATTAGTACAAAAGAGGTGGGTTGTTTGGCCTACAGAAACCGTTATAAACCACCTCTGATTAAACGCTTTCTTGGCATACAACTCACTGTTTCATCAGTGTTGCGTTCTCTTATTAATAGGGAAAAGAAGGTGTAAATAAAATTCTTTGTTATTTTAGTTGAAACGCCAAAAATGAACGTTCCCTCACCAAAGTCGGCAAAAGCATTGTCTAAAATGAAGAGGGTAAGTGAATGTATATATCTGAAGAGGGTTGGGTCATGATTTTCATATTTCTATTGACATGTCTTTTAATGTTGGACTATGCTGGGTTTAACTTCAGAAAAGGCAGAAGAAGGTGGTTGAAGAAAAACATAAAACAGGCAAGGATGTTGCTAGCCCAAAACCCACAGGCAGACCCCGAAGAGGCACAGTTCTGACCAAATCCTACAGAGAGTTGTCAGACTCTCAGAGTGAGTCAGGAACCAATGAACCACCTCCAGCAAAGGCAGGATTCTGTCACTTCTTTATAAATAATAACAATTGTAATCCTTTGTGTGTTTGCTACTTAATGGCACATTGAACTTTTCTCTCATTAAACAGAAGTTTATCGCCAAACAGCCAGAAAAGTCTCAGAGGATAACTTCAGTTCAGAACAGGGCTGCTAGTGTTGAACCACCTATCAAAAAAACCTGTAAACTTGAGTCAAAGACAGTCTATAAAGCTTTAAAGGGAGAACAGGAAAAAGAATTTTCTAACCATGAAAAATCAACACATATGGAGATGATTACAACAGTTCTGGGGTCAACTAAAGGACAGGAAAGTGTGTTGCCCCCTAAACTTCCTTCTTCCCATGCCCCTTCTCTTCCCTCTAACATAGGTAAATATAAGATATTTTTCTACTGAAAAAGCTAACCCCATACAAGCCTTGCCTTTTTATTTTTATTAAATATGTTAATATTTGTGTCTATCATTAGCAGCAATGACAAGCACAGCCAAGCTGAGATCAGCTCTTGGTCCAGTGGTTCCTCTGTGTAAGGTAGAGACATTTACATTCATTTAAAAAAATCTGAACATTATTCTTTGTGTTACTTTTTTTTAGCTGATTTTAAACTCTTACCTACTGGAATTTAGCAACCACAGCCACCTCAGGTGCTTCAGTCTTCCTCTGTCCAAGGCATAGTACAAGAACGACATAAAGATATCCATTCTGACCAAACTGATAAGGAGAATAAACAACCAGGAAAATACAGTAGCCATTCAGTGATGGGTAGCAAGCTAATGGAGAAGAAAAAGGTCAGTGAAGTCTTGGGTTTTGAACAGTCACTAAACAGGAAGAAAGTGCTTTCTTCCACATCGACAAAAGAAAGTTGGGCTTCCAAACACACATCTTTCTACCGTTCGCCATTCTCCATTGAAAAGATGAGATGTAAGAAATTTACTTTTCATTTACTTTATATCCTAAAAATGTTTGATACTAATGATGTTTAAGGTATGAGTTATTTCCCTTAGCTGCAGAGACGAATGCATCTGTACTTCGATCTCCTTCAACACCACCCCAACCTTTGTGCATCTCTCCTGTTGGTGCTCCTCCTTTGGAGTTGCCTAGTCATCTCAGAGGGATCCAAGCATCCTCTTTCTATAGGACTCCAGGAGGACTGGATAGTGCCGCATGTCTTCCTCACTCTTTTGTAACCCCTGTTCTTCAGAGGCAGACTGCTCAAGAGGTACATCTGGCAAGAAGTAGGGCTGCAACAAACTTAAGAATGTCAAAAGTTGAAGAATTACTCTCTAACATGTTAATGCACTGTTCACTTAACAAATTAGCAAAACCTGCTAATAAAGTAGTAATGCATAACCACTGTACAAGCATTGGGATGTGTTGGAGTGCTTTGACTCTCCCGTCATCAGTACAAGGTAACACTGGATAAAATTAAATCTTGTGACTTTCCATAAGATTGTCAAAACATTACTACAACTTAATTTCAAAGCTAAAGGTCCTCCAATGAAACATTTGTGTGTAACTTCCTTTTCCAGACAGTTTATGTTGTAAAATATATACCTATGCATTTTGTGATACAAGATTTTTTATTCGTATTGGCTGTATGACTATATTGTAGGAACATGCCTGCCTGATTTAAATATTCATATTGATACAAATCATGTTTGTTGTTTACTTTTACAGAAAATTGATTTATCAGCATTTGTTTTAATGTAAAATTATATTATCAGTTCTTCTGATTCATACCTGCACCAAAAATGAATCTCGAATTTTGGCATAATATTGATAAATTGTTGAAATGTTTTTATATACTGTAGTGTGGCTCCTCCCTTATATCACTCTTCTGTTTTAGAGTGCTAGGCAGCCATTTGTTCCGCCGTTTATTGCCTCCACTGGTAGGGAGAAAAGTTCTTCCCTGCTCAACTCTCCAGCTCTAGAAGAAGAACTTAAGGGCTTTCTAAACAGCACCAGTCAAGGTGCCCTTCAGGCATCGTTTGACAAAGAGTCTGTCATCTCTTTGATGACATTAAGCCAATCATCACACACATCTGTGAAGAATATGTCTGTAATCTACACTGAACTTGAGGTAGAGAGGTTAATTGTTTCGTGCCAAGCTTGGCTACATATTTGATTATGCTCATGCATTTGGAAATGGTCTTTTTAATAGTAAATTACTTTTCACAGAAAACACCTGCATCTGTTCAGAGAGGCAGTGTTGGAAAGGCAGAATCAGGTAATATCAATCTCTCTCTTTTTTTTTTTTTTTTTTACATGTTTTCAAATTTTAACATCTGATCCACTGCGATATCAGGTCCAACAACCACTCGCACTTGGCACAGCTCATGCAGTTGCACAAGTCTGTCTGAAGGAGATGACAGTGAAGATGAAGACAAGACAACAAAAACTGGTCCCAGTGAGCTCGCTGTTAGAATGAAGCCAAGAAAGTTGTTTAAACCTAATAGCAATCAACCTTCCACGAAAAAAGGTTAATGTTGCTGTTATTTTTGTGAACATTATAAAAAAATGAATGTATGTACAACATATGGCAGAGAAACTTTGGTGCAATTAACTCTCTGTTCTCTTCGTAATTAATGACAACATAAAGGAATTGTAACAACTCAGATTATGAAAGAAATATAATGGAAACAAATCTTTTTTACGGTACAGGCTCTAAACAACCCATGCAAGTTGGCAGCATTGAAGAAGAGAAAGAGAACGAATCAGGTAAGGGCGCATGTGTAAACATAAACCGAGACGTAATATATGTGTAAACATAAACCCAGACGTATGTGTAAACATAATCTACAAAGTTGAATCCCTGGTGCAATTTTACAGTATAAGTGACAAATTAATGTAAATAAATATAAAAAGGTTTATGGCTATCATTCTGGAACAAAGACAATATTTTCTTAAAGCTATTTTTTGATATTTTAATAACAATAAAATATGAATGCGCTGGTTCACAGACTCCGACAGTTTGTCAGAACACAACCACTAGTTTTTCTTTAATTTCGCACTCGTCTAGACCATTACAAAATATTAAGCATGTATTGGTCTATATAGGGTGGCATGGCTGTCTGGCACTATGGCCTCTCACCTCCAGTGTCCCTGGAGGGACCAGGTTTGATTCACGCCTCGGGTCTGTGTACATGATGTTTGACTGTTCTCCCTGTGATTGGTGGGTTTCCTCCCACAGGCCAAAGACAGGCAGATTAGGTTAATTGGCTACCCAGAGTGTGTGTGTGTGTGTGTGTGTGTGCCCTACGATGTATTGGCACTCTGTTCAGGTTGTAGTCCACCCTGTGCCCCAAATCTCCTGGGATAACCTCCGTGACCCTGTATACTGGATAAGTGGTATAGAAGATGAATAAACAAATGTTCTACATAGACTAAGATTGTTAAAAAGTACTGCTAATTTTTGGGGGTACTTTAAAACATATGAGAATGTGCAGTGTATTGTTATTTAATATTCTTTTCGTGCATATAGCCACTTCAAAGTCACACACATTAACTTATATACTGTATACACTGATTGGCCATAACATTATTAACACTGACAGGTGACATGAATAACATTTGACTATCCCATTGCAATGGCACCTGTTGACATGGAATATATAAGCCAGCAATTGAACAGTCAGTTCTCATATTTGATTTATTTTAAAGAGGAAAAATGCCCATGCAGAAAACATCTGAGTGAATTTGAGTCAAAGAGCCAAATTGTGATTGCTGAATGACAGAGCATGTCCAAAACATCAGGTCAATATGTGAAGAAGGCAGTCTGAGAGAGGCAGTGTACGGTCTGGGCAATGTTCTCATAGAAAACCTTTAGTTCTGGCATTTATGCTACTTTGAGGCACATCACCTACGTAATCATTGTTGCAGACCACGTCCACCCCTTTGTGGCAACAGTATTTTACCTATTGGCAGTGGCCTATTTCAGTAGGATAATGCATCCTACCACATCACAAAAAATGTTCAGTAATGGTTTGAGGAATATGACAAAAAGTTTGAGGTGTTGACATTGTTTCCAGATTTTTCAGATCTCAGTTCAATTGAGCATCTGTGGGATGTACAGGGCAAACAAGTCTTATCTATGGAATTCCCAACCTCAGGGCTTAAAAGATCTGCTGTTGTTAGACCTGACACCAAATACTGCAGCACACCTTTAGAGGTTTTTTCTTGTGATGGCTAATTAGTGTACACTTAGAACTGACTTTTTGCTTAATAATATTTGTTTAAAATGTATTCATAAGCATTACCAAAGATACATGTTTTTCTTTATGAAATTGGTAGGAAAAACAATATTAGAACAAATTAACAACATAAAAATTTGGCAACTACATCATCTCTGGTAAGAAGTGATTATTAACTTTATGCAGCATTGTGATTTAATTTTGGCTCATTACTTTTGGCAAATCATCTTCAGCTCCCCAGAAAGCAAGAGTCATTCTGATGAACCTGTAATTTTTTAAGTCCTTCACAAATTTAGATCATTTTGAAGTCAATTCAAGCTTTTTGGGGGTTTTTTTGTCCATGTGTTTGGGGATTTTGTCTTGTTGAAACATTCACCAATCTATCATATTCAGTTTTTTGGCCAATGAGAATGAAATCTCCACTAGTATGTCCCAGTACATCACTTCATTATGTTTACTTTGATGATGTGTCCCTTCCTTATTATTAATCTGGAGCATGTTGTGAAAGCTTGTAAGGTGCACCTGTTTGAGCATTCGTTTCAAGAACTTTGGGCCTGCATATTTCTAAATATATACCCATTGTACTCACAAGGATGTCTGTAATGTTTGCAATGGCTTTGTAGCACTTTACATTCAAGCTTTGTTTAATCATATTATCTCTGAGACCTTAAAGAAGCTCCTTCACCATTATTACTGCTTGTTGCAAATTGTAACATCTTTTATGACACATGGTGCTGTTTTAAATTGTCATACACAGTATTTCTTCATATTTAAAATTACAAAGACATTATGTTTAAATGTAAAGAGGATTTATGAAGAGGAAGTATATTAACAAATTCAGAAGTGTCTGAATGCTTTCTCTCACTGTATACAAAACAGCTTTACTGTGATGTTTGTTAAACTGTTTTAGCTAAACATTAGCAATGGAGGTGCTTAAAATATATTTCTTATGAGTTGTTTGTTTATTTTTGATGGACATATTATTAATTACTGAAGATATGAGAATGCGGTCCACAGTGGTGTCGAGCTGTTTGGAGTCCAGTGTGAAGGGAGATATGGATCTTGTACATTCTGAAGTGGGCACATCTCAGGAGATGGGCTATGTCTGCCGCCAATTCAGCTCTGATTTAAAGAGAAAATTTGAGGTAGGTGAAAAGTATTATTAAATAAATGGGGAACAGCTTTGACAGACAATTCAAATCATGAGCAATATGAATAATATGACATTGAAAGATGTGTGAACATAACTATATAAGATTCAAGATTTAAAGAACTTTATTAATGGCTGATGTAATGTAATAGCTGAACTCATACAGTACATCATATATCATAAGAAGACAAATATACTTTATGCTTTAATCATATTAATCAACAAAATAAGTTCTATTTCACCCTCTTAACTGGCAGTGTTAAACATGATCTGGTGCACGTTGTGTTGATATTTCCCACTAATTCATGAAAGGACTGGGATGTACGATTCAGTATATCTACTTCATACCTGTACTCTACGCATCAGTCCCACTAGAATGGCATAAAAAGTTTGAAGCTATGGTCTTCAGCTCATAATTTTATTTAAAGCGACTTTAAAGACGCCTGCATCGCCTGGAGTGCTAGTGCACCCTTCTGTGGTATACAAGTTACTAGTTATGAGAGCTATGTAGAGATATTATGCAAAACAAACATTGTAAGTTAATATATTTTAAGTGGGTAAATTATTGGTGAGAGTTAATTGATTAATGTAAGATCCCTTACACAATGGAACTAATAGGCTGCACGGTACCAGCTGTGTCCTCACCAAACCAAAAGTCAATCAGTTCTGTATAGGATCCCTACACTGAATGTAAAGCTATATTTAACTCAAGATGAGCAACTATACACCACATAACCACATCCAATCTGGCAAGGCTATGAATCCTTATTGCTTGGCTTTGAAGCTGGTTACCACGCAGCAAATACCTGGTATTATCAGAAAAATAATAGACATACTGTACCTTGACTAAAATTGCTGACTGTGTATGCAAAGCCACACACAATTAATTATGCTTCAGCATTAAATCTTTTTCTATAGTTTGGGGTTCAAGCCTTCTTGTGGTTCTTGACCAGTATGCACAAGCCTGGCATATCTGTGACTGGGTTCAAGAAACATAAACACAAAACAAGCTAACAACCAAGCCTTACCCCTTAAACTACACTCTGATTACAGTGACTACATAGGTACTACTTCAACCTCTAGCAGTTCCCATATGCAGCCAGCAGGTGTTAAAAATTCGCTGCCCGCCCCCAGACTGGTTCATTTGTACACAGTAGGTCAAAGGGAGCAGAGGACATACTATTCCCTTCATCATGAGTCCAGTGTACCGCAGTTTAAGGATCACAAGGACAGTTATGTGGCAGACTTTTAGTGGTTTTTAATCCACAGTGTGTGGTGAGACCATTGGCTAATTTGTCAAGCACTAACACGTAGAGCTGGGCGGTATGACCAAAAATTTATATCACGGTATTTTTCAAAATTATATCGGTGTCACAGTATTTGAC
>JAQQZS010000015.1:15555243-15586891 GCA_030068045.1 Platyallabes tihoni | reverse complement strand
CTAAAGTCAACAACCATCTCCTTTGTCTTGTCAACATTCAGAGACAGGTTGTTGTCTTTACACCAGTCCGTTAGCCTATATACTATAGAGAATTCCCATCTCCAAAATTTGGACAATAGCTTTACGTGATGAAGTGTATGCACTACCGAAGGTCGCAAAAAATCACCAAAACTATAAGGCCTCTCAAAGCCTTTGAGCTTTTTTATTTGTTTTATTTTTTATTATTATTATTTTTTTTTACACTTACCAGAATAAAGACTCCAATATTATTAAACAAAAAAAAAGAAGGCTTGGAATAATTAATAGACTGGTTAAGTAAAATGGTTATTTGAGACAGAGAGAGAGAAAATTTGGAGATTTACATAGGAAAATGTGCGTGTGTGTGTGTTTGTTAGAGAGGGAGAGAGAGAGCCCGTTTAGTTCTAGGTTTCTGGCTCCCCCTTGTGGACAATTATAATAAAAATAGGAGAGTGGAGTCAACGTTTAAGGATGTACTGTACTATAGATAAATAGCCATCACCTTCATTTGGACAAACGTTCTATAAGTGATGAAGCTCCCCTTACCTGGGTAAGGCTGTGCACTACTGGAGGTGACAAAACTATAGGACATCTTAAAACAGCGAGGCCTTCCTTGATTGTTTACCAGAATAAAGACTATGATATCATCAAACTACAAAAAAGAAGGCTTGCAATGAATAATAGACTGGAAAATTGCTATTTGAAATAAAAAAAACACATGGAGATTTGACCTAGTGATGCTTAAGTAACAGAACTATGAATAAAAAAAGAAAGGATTTGTGTCATATTGATGTAAAACATGTGGCACGGTGGTGTAGTGGTTAGCACTGTCGCCTTGCACCTCCAGGGTCCGGGTTTGATTCCCATCTCGTGCATGGAGTTTGCATGTTCTCCCCGTGCTTGGTGGGTTTCCTCCGGGAACTCCGGTTTTCTACCACAGTCCAAAGACATGTAGGTTAGGTTGATTGGCGTTCCCAAATTGCCTGTAGTGTGTGAATGAGTGATTGTATGTGTGTGTCCAGGGTGTACCCCGCCTCATGCTCTAAGTCTCCTGGGATAGGCTCCAGGTCCCTGCGACCCTGAATACAGGATAAAGCGGTATAGAAGGTGAGTGAGTGATGTAAAACAGTTGTGCAGGGGTGAAAACATATATTCAAAAAAGCAGCTGAAGAGATCATTTAAGAATGACAGGACCACCCAAGAAATGTTCTATATTAGATAGTATGGTGTGTCTCTGCTTTATGATCTGTAAAGCCTTCATAACTGAAAATTGGTGATTTCTGAGGCTGGTAACTCTAAAGTAACTTCTTCTCTTCAGCAGTGGTAAGTTTTGATACTGCTTTCCTGGGATGGTCTTTATGAGAGCCAATTTCATTATGGTGATTGATGGGTTTTGCAAAAGCACTTGACAATAATGTTCTTGTAAGAACTATTCAAGAACAGCTGACCTTTGTGGTTTAAAATAATAACTTAAAGTTGTTGCTGTTGTTACTTAATTACACAATGTCACATTTATTATTTCATGGTTATAAAAAAATCCAGTACTGTTCTAAAATTTAGAAAATAAATCCAAACTTGTGCCCAAAAGTTTGACTGTTACTGTAAGTGAAAACTTGATTTCTAGTTACTAGTTTTACCAACAGGGGGCAGTAGTTCATTTTAACATCAGTTCGCAGAAGAAAAAAGCTAAAGAGGAAACCGCGAAAAGCAAAGTAAACTCGTAATGGCAACTAAAAAGATAACAGCAGCTCGAAAAGTACTGAAAACTGCTTCACACGACTCCTCGAGGTAAGAACATGGTTCACTTTTGTTTTTTCATGAGAGTCTGGAGCCTTTTGGCGTTTGTTTAGTGTTTGGTAACAAAGTGAAATTAAAATTAACAAGTTAAAATCGTTTGTGAGCAATTTTCGATCTAAGTAAGAAATAAAACACGACAAGGCGTACTGTTATAGGAAGCTAATCAAGAATAGGGAGACATGAGTTGTTCGCACTCGTGGCTGTTTGTAAAAGTACAGGTTGTCCAGGTGATCGTTTATATCAACAGCTAATATTGTGGAAAGTCCATGAGACCAGACTAATTCTGTTGGCACTTCAACAGTTTCAGCTATCAAATCATCCTGTTACTTTCAGGGGTCAGGTTGCCAGCTTGTGTCGTGGCAAATTTGTTGTGAACTATGCCAATTTTCTAACAATTACTTGAGTATTGAAAGAGCAAAAAAGTTTATTGCAACCAAAAGTAAATGGACAGCACTGGACTGGCCAGTCAGAAGACAACAGACACCCCACGAAAAACCCCACCCTTTCTTCACCAATTGTACATGGTTTCACTTATACCTTCACTTGACACTTACATCATTGTTTGCTCCTCCTTAAGTCAAGTAATTATTTAATATTCATTAGATTTAAGCTTCTTTAGTTCAGGTCAGATTGGTGTGGGCTTTCCCCATTATGTAATTTTCCCTTCTAAATCTCATATTTATTCATGTCTGGGTAGGCCTAAAAGATTTTGTTTTCATTTTTCCCTTTTTTGGAGATGGTTTGGTTAGTTCCTGTTCAGTCATCTATTTCTTGCACTCTGTGTATACGGGTCATTCTTGGGTCACACCTCACCTCTATTTCTTGCACTCGTCAGTCATCTATATCTTGCACTCTGTGTGTACGGGTCATTCACACCTCACATACTTTTTGATTATCGTTAGTTATGAGTAACCGGTTATATTAAACTTGCTCTGTTTATGTCACTTCCTCAATTTGTCGTGCAGGCGCCTTTTCTTTTTATTGTAGCGAGTGGATCAAGGCCTCTTGAACAGATGCTTTCTGGGTATTTGGTACCTTACACTTGACTACAATTATAGACCAATAACAATTTTCCACACTTGACACCTGAATGCACTTGAGGGTGAAGGACCTTGCTTGAGAGTCCAACATTGGTGGCCTGGTGGTGATGGGGCTCAAACTGGGGACCTCCTGATCAGCAGTCGAACCCCTTAACTGCCAAGCTACCCCTGCCCCCAGACCTTTTTCATATCCACACTTTAGATAAGATTAGGTTAGATTAGATTAAACTTTATTATTGTGCAGAGTATGTGTACAGAGCCAATGAAATGCAGTTAGCATCTAACTAGAAGTGCATAAGTGGCCTATTTACAATAAATACAATGTGTTACAAAAATACAAACAGAGGATGCATTTGGTAATAGAGTTATGGTATATACATTAGGCCTAGATGAGAAAATGTGTCCTACAAGTTAGTAAGTAACGACCATACAAATATAATGTATTAAAATAAAGGCATTGATGGGAATAGCCAAGGCTGTGATTTAAGAATTGAGCAGCAATATTGTTTAATGAAATAATAACTACACTACAGATAACGAGTGAAATTAATGACTCTGCAAAAGCCAGAACATCTACCTTGTCTTGCATTGAAACATTCTTTATTACTCACAGTACTTGCTTTCAACATTTTTTTTAAAAATTGTTTTAGTTTGGCATCTGGAAATGATGACAGCTGTGGAAACAACAGTGGGGCAAAAAGGAAAACTAAATGTAAAGTCATTAAACCACATTTTTTTAAGTTGCTACATACATAATGATACAGAGTATTGTTATTGTAAAAAAAAAAAAAAAAAACATTTTTTTTTTCTCAGCTTCTGGGACAATTGTGAAGTCTCGTTACATGCAGACTGAAAATAAGTCTACTGTAAAGGTAATATAATAAAATCCACACATTCTCCCTCTCATCGTCTTAGAATACAAAATCCCTGTGCATTGATTGCATGTTCTTTTTTTTTTTTTTTTTTTTTTTACTTTCAGAAAAATACCCCAAATGAGTCCATTCTTTTGCCACCCAGGCCTGCTTCACCTAAAGTTGGTAGTGGCCACAAGCCCAGAATTGGGACACCACCAAGACGAACGTTGCATCTTCAGACTGTTCAGAATGCCACATGTACGTTTGTGAACACTAGTGACAAGTTTTACTTCTCTATCATTTATAAAACTTCTTTTTTTTTTTTTTTTAGTATTGCTCACACTTCTGTTTACCTTAAGCAGTTATTTGTGCACATTTTAAGGTTCTTAATTTTCATTATACATAGTTATTTTAAATGTAAACACTATCAAATTAATTATATGTATGTTAAAATATTTTGGAAACCCTTTAGTTTATTCTCAGTTTTTAGTTAGTTTACTAAGACAAGTAGTAATGGTCAGGTTTCTATCTAAGATTTTTAAAAGCAGTGCAGGACCTTTTTTTGGACAAGGAGAAAATCTAATGATGAGGGAGTAAAGACAACACTCGAATGTCTTAAACTACTAGAATGCAACACGGTTAGACAGCTACAGTTATGGAAGATGCCCAGCTAGAGATAATAAGTTTGTTGGCATTAGTATGAACACTGAATCTTTGGAAGTTTAAATCACTCTTTTTAGGTAGAAATGGGCACTTTAATGTAGAATCAAAGGTGTTGTATCTAATGTAGGAACTTATTCGTTACCTTTGCTTGATGCAGGCTAGTTATTTGACCCTATCAAACACAGTAACACCTTTCTTACTGTCAAGGGATACATCCCGTGACATAGTTATTTGTGAAATTGGAAGCTCCTCATTGCATCAGTTAAGGGTAAAGTATTGTTACCAGCTGAAATATTAATCACTGCAGTAATTTTCCAAAGGCTATTAATTGTTTGCTTATTTAAATCCAACTTTGTTTTTCCAATGAATATAACGATTAATATGAGAATTATTAAAGTGGATTCTCCTTTAGGTAAATTTGGTATTTAATGTGATTAACTTGAATTAATGCAAATGTCCTACCAGCAGTAATACCCAACCTTTTAGAGTCTTCAAGTCTTGGTGGAAATATCTTGCAGTCAACAGTCCTGGATGGCCACTGCATGCGTCCAGACTTTGATCTCTCTGTCATTAAAGGTACAAATAAAAATGTTTGACACTGGATCCTCTAATAGGATTGCTATTATAGTATTCTTTTTGCTTTTTCCAGAAAATGCAGCACCAACATCACACCCAAATGCAGTAGACCCGAATGCTAAAAAAAGAAACCTGGACTTAGAAACATTCCTCCTGGCCTTCCTCACTGCTAAGGTTAGATCTAGGGATCATGAGTATAATCCAACAAGTAATTGTTTTTTGCTCAGCCTTTTATTTGCCCTAACTAGAATATTTATTTGGATAATGGGTAAGAAAACATAAAATCAGTCTAAACTGTGATGACATAACACTGTGTTTGAAAGTGAATTATAGCTATACTAAAAAAAATTAATTGTTTGATAAAATGGCTGTATTTTAGAGCCAAATTCTGGTGAAAAAGTGCTACATGACCCAGTACCTGATATGTGTCATCCAGACAACTAAGTGAATGTTTATTGTATGGTGACTTTGCAAAAAGTTTATTTTTTCCATTAAATTTGTTATAGTTTCATTACTCTTCTGATGTCAAGACCTTTGCTTTATCTAGATTGAAAACAGTACACAAAAACTTAAGCAAGAAGCAGAAAGAAATCTTATTACTCTTATGGAAGAAGATGAAAAGCTGCGATCAAAAATCATGAGCAAGAAACGGCAGTGCCTTCATCTTGAAAAGCAACAGCAACTGAATAATTTACTCGACCTGCAGGTTAAATTGATATGCTGTAAACTGTTTTTAACTGTTTCTCACTGTTGTAAAAAAAAAATCGTATTTATATTATGCTTTGTCATTTACATATTTTAGATTGTCACACTTGAACCTGTAGCTGCAACTGCAAAGCAGTTCACAGAGGAGTACAAGACCTTTGCCTCAGCTATAGACACGACACGGCATGAGCTACCTATTAAGAACTTGCACGTTGAAGATGACAGAGGGGAGTTTCTGGGTTAGTAAAAAGGTTTTGTTTTTTATAGGACAGTAAATTTGTAAAATTAAATATTTCCTTAGTGATAGAACTTTTAAATATAATTATTTAGCACTTCCTTTCTTTGGTAGCTCCAGATTTATGTCTACAACAAAGTTTCAAATGTATTGTGTAAGTGCACATTTGTTGTTAAATTTAAAGTAGAGATGTACCGATCGTTTGGCCTATGACCGGAATTGGCTAGGTTTTCAGCTTCATCCACAATTACTGGGGGTCAGCCATTTCTGCACATGCTCCTAGTGGCGCAAAAGGAATGCATTTGATCTGTCACATGGAGAACATGCACTCTCACATCATTCACCCTCCCTGCTGAATTTTATTTTTCAATCCAATTTTATTTGTACAAAAATCAATCAATCAATCAATCAATAACTTTCCAGAAAGTTGTAACTGGTGCTTCTCTAGATTGAAGCAATTTTGGTAAACAGTACAATCTCTGTTGTTTATAGTTAATGTACCTGGTATTTTAAAACAGATTACATTGTTGATGATATAAATAGTTTGGGTCATTGGTAGGAGGTTCACAATTCCCACCGACTCATCTTATCCATGATTATTTCTCATGTTCTAGATAAAGCAGTTGTCTGCTTGAATCGAAGTCAGTGTATCCTGGACCAGTACATGAAAGATGTTTCCACAGACAGTGAAAGCGCTGCAGCATGCCTCAAAGAAATAGACAGTGCAGCACACGAGATTGACCAGCATTTAATCAGGTACAATAGCTACGATAATCAGCATACAATAATCTCAAAATTTCTGTAATACAGTACTAACTGTGCTTGTTTGTAGGATTTTGTGAATGCTGTAATTTATCCAACACCTTTTCTTTATTTTACAGTACATCTTCTGATCTGTTGGAACTATCTTCACTTGTGAATCAGAAGACAGTGCTGGTCAAGCAGTGTTTGGAGGAAGATAAAATTGGTCTTAATACAGTACAAATTCTCTTTTCAGATTAATGTTAATGTTTTTGTAAATGTGTAGAGTAATTATTACAGCATTGAAATCATTGCAGTTTATTGTGTTTATTATCTGTACTATTTTATTGACTTAAATTTTCTTTCATCACTGATAATTTGCTCTTAATTTCAGGCAATCATACGATTACAAAATTAAATTACTTCAGATTAATAATTCTTAGTGACTGTGGCTTGTTAAAAATGTATATGCTTTAAGTTAAATTGGGTAATTTTCTAATATCTTTAATAAGACTTATTGATTCACAAATCAAGACTTATTCAAAACTGTGTAGTATTTGGGTCTGAATTCTATAGCAGTGTTTAACATTTGTTCAGGAGTCTAAATACACCCATTTTATTAGGTACACTTGTATTTAACAGTAGAATTATTTGCACCCTTAAAAAAATTGCGCCCTTTTTATTATTAAATATTACACATAAGAATTCTGATTTATGAGTGTTATAGAGACTCATTTGCTTAAACCATTTTAAGATATTCTTTTTCCCTGTCAAAATTAAAGCATAACTCTGGAAGAGCAGTAAAGAAAATACTGGAAGAAGAGGTGAACATGGGAAATACCCATTTGAAATAATTATTTTTTATAAATTATTATTGTTATAATAACATCAATACATGGTGCATTGGTAATATTGCAAATACGATAGCAAGCAGTGGAGCTGTATTTTTTCTGTATAAAAAGCCTCAAAATGTTTCAATTTCTTTATTGCAGTGAGTTGTTTTATAACTAACAGAAATGCTTTTGCCTACTGCAAAGATATTATACTTGTATACATTACTGTAGTATAAGCTATTATGTGATCTTCTCCTAAAACTAATGTAATGAACTGCTACATCTTACGTAATGCTACAATGCCATTTTGGGCTTCTTATGGTCATTTGTTAAGGTTAATGGACAAATATTTGACATGTGAATCTAGGCTTGTATTGTTATAAAATATTTTTCCTCAAAGTATCGCTTTTTTGTTTTAATATTTTACTCAAAATATTAAGAGTTTTTCCATAACATTCTTTTAAATTTCAAACCTATTCTCATAACTTTTTTTTTGTTGTACCTTAATGTGCTTTAATTACACTGTCACATTATACTATATCAAACTTGTAATCCGAATAACGTGCCTTTTCCACAATTTCTGACATTTAATACTAGTAATCATTTCCCAGTTTTAGGTCAGCTAGGCTCATTATTGGAGTGAAAGATTTAAGTCACCTGACTTGCCAAAACTATAGTATAACATGAAATAATAATAATAAAAATACTTTTAATAACTTCTACCTAAGTGAATGTAATCTTCCAACTTACAATTGTACAAATATGCAGTTGCACTACATTGTGTAAATATAGAAAGTGGTTTGACTGCCAGTGTGTCTGTCTCTCTCTCTCTCGCTCTCTCATATATATATATATATATATATATATATATAAAATTAGTTTTTTCCCCCCAGTTTTCTCAATGATCAAGTTATGTCAAGTGGCTTTTTATTGTTATTTCAACCATTTACATATGATACAATACACAATGAAATGAAACAAGGTTCCCCTAGGACCAAGGTCCTACACAAGACTACATTGAGCTAAAATTGTTGGTGGCGCTGGTGATGCCGCATGTTGTGTAAAGGTCTATGATTGAGGGAAGAGAGATATTGGTGGTTTTCTCAGCTATGTTCACTTATCTGCTGCAGATTAACAAAAAAGGTGTAGTTCCCAAACCGGCAGTGATACAGCTGGCCAGGATGCTCTTGATGGTCTCTCTGTAAAACTTGAGACTACGTGGAGGAAATGAGGTTTTCTCAGGCTTTTTAGAAAGTAGAGACACCTTAAAAGATTAAGATTTCAAATTGTAGATAAAGTGAAAAAGAGTGGCAAAAACCTATCCCTTATTGGAAAGTGCAGACAATGTTTCCTCTGCGTTGCAAAGAGAGAGTCCGTGCTGATTCACTGTTAGTGAGTTCCTGGAATGCTGGCCTGCTCTCAAGATATGTTTTTTGTATGCTGAGACTGTCAGTAATTACTTAAAGATTTTTACCTTAACTGGAAACTTGCTTCAGATTTAGGGTATAGTACGGTTCAGCACATTTTTCACCCACATTATTTAAACAGTCTGTTTGTCTGTGCAGAGTTTTGCAGAATTACGAACTTTAATCTATGCTGTGTAAAGTAATGTTCTCGAGAATTTATGACTTCCAGGTAAGTTGAGTATGGTCAAGGTTGTGGTGGTTGCCATGATGGTGAGTATACAGATTGTAATACAGATAATATTTTTAAACATTTCTATAGGTAGTTTATCAACAACAACAACAACAACAACAAAAGAATACCTTTGTTAGATTCTAAACATTGTACTACATGTCATTGTTAACAACACTGTACCATGCCATTTCATTTATATGGATACTTAAGAATTACTTAAATTTAAAGTCAAAAATCAAAGTGGCTCATATTGTCATTTCAACCATACAGCTTACAGTACACTGAAATAAAACAACATTCCCCCAGGACCATAGAGGACCAGGGCCTTAATTGCTTTATTTGAACATTTAATTTGCTTAATAGCAAATGTGTGCGCACAAGATAATAACAAGGAAAAGCACATATACTTGCATTATTCACAGACCATTAAATATAAATATTGACAACACCAATATGGCGGACGAGTTAATGCAACATAGCGAGGGATCGCCGCTGGTGCGCCCTCTAGCGGTGGGTGAGCAGCAGTGATGCGGTCACGTGATATGCTTCGCCCTTAAATTACAAAATTCTGAATAAAATAAACGGTAGAAGACTTGGGCCATTTACTAATTAATCAGCGGTTTAAGCACGGCATTACACCACAATAATCTTGTATACATCGAATGCATGGTTAAACGGCCAGACATGACGCATGCGTAAACACGCCTTAGGAGGAAATGACGTTATGTTATGCGCTCTAAACTGATGGGCGCTGCAGCTGACTGTAGGTGAGTGTGCTAGTTCTGTATAATTACTTTAAACTAAGCAGGCGTGTGTGTAGTGTAAAGTGTATTAAATTTGAATGAGACTTGTTGGTTTTGCACATAGTCACAGTGAGCACTGTAGAGTCAGCAGCAGGACACGAGCTGTGTCTTTAAGATAACTAGTTTAAAGACAATTACATTTCCTAAAACATTAGGTTTGTAAGAGCAGTTTTTAAAACTTGTTAAATAGAAATATATCGACTTGTGCTACATCACGAGTGCTATTTCTGTGTCTGTACTGTGCTGATGAGTCTCTAGCCAAATAAGGTGTTGTGGTCTCCTTCTGGTGGTGCATTTTCACTGACTACAAGATGATCTGCACACATGTCAGTCAGTAATGGTCCACTGACAGGAGTACATCTGATAGAACAACTAGAAAATGTATGTTTAAGCAACAGAAGACTTTTTTCCTGAGTGATACAAGTGTGATCAAAGACACTTCCACCCATACTCCCAAGTTTCGTCACCGGTAATGATCCTCAACATGATGGATGGGTCTTCCACAGCACACTGAAGAGTTCTCGGCACCTGTTCAAACCACATGTGGGGATTGTCTAACCTGTTCCGGATGACAAACTGACAATGGCAGTAGTGTTGTGGATTGTTCCCCGATGATCATCATGCACAAGTTGCAAAAAAGGTTTCGACATTTTCGGGGGGGATGAGCTTGCGAAGGTCTTCCTGATCTCTCATCGTCTTCCAGTGATTTTCTTCCACTCTTGAAACGCATGTGCCACTCAAAACACCTCAAACAACTCATTTGCGCATTGCCGGAACCTTGCAGAATCATGTCAAACATCTCTGTGGCAGATTTGCTCAGTTTTATGCAGAATTTCATATTCACTCTTTGTTCTAGCTTGCTGTCTATGATGAAATATAAGACGTGGTAACACACATGGTCAGTCTAGCACTAGTTGCACAGCATCCAAAGTACACAGGATGATGTCTTTTGGCACACAGACCTATTAAGTTCAGTCTCCTTGTGCTGCCATCTGTTGGCGTGTTACAAAACTAGTCTTGAAACTTTTTGATACCACCTAGTGTGATACGCCTGTGTGTAGTAAGAGTTTTTTGATATAAGATTATTTATTGATATTATTATTTTTACTCACCCTCTTCCTTGGGGATCTGGTATTAAGGTGCTAGGTCTCTATGTATTAACAGCAAAAGACAGAGAGATCTTTCTGACATACAGCATGCTTGACTGTGTCTCTCCTGGCATCAGTAAACTTACTGAAGCACAGCAGACAGACCAAATGACTTGTTTGTTCTCTATGAAACTTTAAAACTTTCTCTGGTTTCTTTCCACTGTCCAAAATGTACACATGGTTCCTGCAGTAACTTTGAATCCCATGCAGGATTTTTTCCCACCTCAAGATCAGTTTCAGGATTAGATTCTGGATCCATCATGACCCTGACCAGGACTAAGTATTTACTGAAAATGAATGAATAAAAAATAGGCAACCAATAATCAAATGGTTACACAAAGCGTCTTTAATCAATGTTTGACTGCATGCATTAAGAAAAACAGACTTTCACTTTTCTTCTCAACCCTTAAAACAATGTGCTGTATTCTGCTTTTGTTTTTTGTAGTAGACACATCTGACACAGTTGAAACACAGATTGCTCCATGCACAGAAAACCACATAATGCGAGGAGGAAGGGTCAGGAGAGACACATGCCTGAAGGAAAGCCAGAAGAGTCAGTTCCTCGTGGCACCTGCACCACTATGTGTCCCATCTCAGAGGTCCGGCGGCGGGAAACACAGAGGCAGTTGCACCGATTTGAGCTGGAACGTGGGACAGAGAAAGAGCGCAATCCCCGTGCTGATCTGTCCCGCGCTGTTAAAGAGTACTCTCGTCCTGCAGCTGGTAAAGATAGCACGAAGGCCTGTGACCTGAGACCTGCTGATGTGCTGTTCAAGACAGTGTGTTACTTGGTGGATGAAATTGCGGCCTCCCCTACACTTCAGCCCTGGACTGAGGTTAGCAACTGCATGTGACTTTATTAATTTGTACATCAGGACCAAATCTGCAAGAAGGCACATGTAGCTTCTGGTAAACAATATGGAATCACCATATGTACAGGATATTCAGCTAGCTTTTACTCTATAGCAAATAAATAAACTAAAACTAAATAAACTTTATTAAATTTAAACTAAATTTAATGATTTAAATTATTTTTTCAGATAAAGAAGAGGACAGAATTATGCAATCACTCAATACGGAGATAAATGTTGGTTGTATTTCTCCCAATATTGAAAGGGAGTTATTGAATTAATTTGTAATTTGCATTTGTAAAGCAAAAGCTTGTAGATTAGTCAGCAGTTAAAAGCAAGTTCTTATAGAACATAATGACCTGCTGGACTTGGCTTATTAAAAGGAAACATTGCCACAAGAGAAAAAATGGAAAAACGTATAAAGAAAATCCAACACAAGTGTGGCAATAGGTTGTTGTTGTTGGTCTTTCGGCTGCTCCCAGCAAGGGGTCGCCACAGCGGAATATCCAGTCCACACAACAACTTGGCGCAGGTTTTTCGCCAGATGCCCTTCCTGACTCAACCCTCCCATTTTATCCGGGCTTGGGACCGGCACTGCATCCAGTGGCTGGGGGGTTTGGGCACTGGCTGGGAATCGAACCCGGGCCCTCTGCATGGCAGGCGAAACACCTACCACTGAGCCACCAGTGTGTGGCAATAGGTTGTGATTGTTCCTATTCAACTGTGTCTAAAATGTGGGGCAAGTATAAACAAAATGGATTATAAAAAGATTATAAAAAGGGATAATGCATTTAAAATAGAAAATATACATCAAAACAAAAACAAATTAGGCAAAAACAGGAGTACTTTAGTGACAAAACTGTAATCACCTTAATGAATTAGAATTTACATATAGAAAAGCCAGCAATAATACTTAAACAGAAGAAAATAAGATTTGGTGGGCTAAAGAAAAACACTGATATTCAGAGATGAATAGCACGTCTGTGCTTCAGCAGATGATGCCGGAACTTTTGTCTGGTGCTGTTTTAATGAAAGATATAAAAATAACTCTGAGGGAAACAATCCATTTATTTGTGATATGGTTTTGCATGTCAGTTAAAGGACCATAAGAGTCAGTGCACAGGTGCATAGTGAAATCTTGTAAATATTTCTCATTCCGTGGATAGAAATTGGTCTTGGGTATAATGCATTGTGCTGCATAGAGCTTCTCTTCAGGAACGGAATATCAGCTGAGTAGAATGGACCACATGAGAATGTCAGTTTATCAAAAAAGAAAGTTGGAACCAGCTTGATGGAGAATATTAGTTTTTATTTAGTGAAGTCCATGCCTTCACTAAAAATTCCAAAAATTCAAGATGTCATAACATTTTAATAAATATAAATTGTTTTGATTGCTCTTTTTTTCCATATTCATCGTCTATATTTTCACATGTTTTTCCTTTGGATGTTATGCAGGTCTACAGCTTCGTGTTCGACCGTTTGCGCAGTGTGCGGCAGGACATGGTCATCCAGCGAGTGTCTGGCAGGGAGTGTGTGGCCGTGCTTGAGAGAATAGTGCGCTTCCATCTCTTTGCATCATACCGGTTATGTGGTGAGCCCCTGCGTCTATACGACCCACACATCAATGACACACACCTGCAGGAGTGTCTGAGCTGGCTGCTGGAATGTTACAAAGAGGGCCACAATGAGCATCAGGCAGAGTTTCAGGCCATCAGCCTTCTGTACAACCTGGGTGGGTGAGAAAATTAACTGTTTCCTTGAGGTGTACTGTATAACAATTTTTTTAAAATCATAAGTAAAGATATGAGATGATTAAAAATATAAAATAAAAATTATGACATGCTAAAGGATTCTTTGTGGTGTTATCTCCTGTGGAGTAAGAATGAATAAATGCATAATAGGCTCATTTGCAGTTTGCTACATATATGAGAAGAAATGATTAATTACAAAATAATTCCAGAGAAAACTAAATATTTTAATAACCTCATGATCTTTTCAGTGAGCTATTATGCCATTTCTTTGGGTTTTTAGGTTCTACAAGGACACTGCAGCGTGCCCTGGAGCTGCCTGAGAGGATGCGTCTCTCTCCTCCTCTTAAGTTTGCTCTGGCAATTAATAGGGCTTATATAGAGCACAACCCTGTGCGTCTCCTACGCCTGGCCAAGGAACTGGACTTCATAAAAACCTGTGCCCTTCACAGACATCTACTTCAATGCAGGAGCTATTTGCTTCTGCTCTACAGCCATGGACACAATAGCCGCAACTGCCACTTTCCCATCCGGAAGTTGGCAGACCTTCTCTTCTTGGAACAGTCATTAACTGGTCAGCTTTGTCAGGAACATGGAATCCAAGTGAACGGGGACTCTGTGGTCTTCTCTAAAGCCTCCTTTCGCGAGAGCTCATGTAAAGAGCTGCAGTGTGCACAAATGCACAAACTACTAGTGGATGACAAGCAACAGGACCATACAGTTGGTAGCATTATTCATGGCACTGTGTGTACAAAAATAATGTGCCAAAAAATACCTTACTGAAACTTACAGAAGACAACAAGGTAATATTGCTTGTCTTTTCATTTCAGTACTGTATATTTTGCCGCATGCTGTGTTTCTGTGAATGTACTGCCTTATTTTTAAAGTGTGACTTTTTTTTTTCTTTTGACAAAGTAGAATATTTTATAGAATATAATGTTCCTGTTATGCGATTAAACATAGAATGAGATGTGTATCATTAAAACAATAAGTGCTTGTGAAGACCATATAGGAAGCCTTAAATTATATCTGAAGGACCTCTACATACAGTAAACCCGTTCCCTGGCTACTTTATGAGGAGCACTTGTACACCTGCTCATTAGGCAACAATTTGGCAGCAGTGCACACGCAATTATACAGATACAGGAAAAAGTTTTCGGATTAATATTAACATTAAACGTGAGAACTGGGAAAATTTTATTTCAGTAACTGTTTTGAGGCACCATGTGGGCTGGTTTGAGTATTTTGGACTTGCCCATCCCCTGGGATTTTCATGTCAAACTGTTTTGTTTACCCAGTTTGATATGAAAAAATCAGTTATGCTAGCTTAAATATTTAATTAAATTGACACAGGACAATCATAAGGCTACAGTGTGTGTGACTTATTTTTTTACAACTTAGATAAGCAGCAAGGCATCCCAGAATGTGCAACACTTTGAACCTTGACACAGATGGGCTACAACAGTAAACTGTAGAAAAGAACAAACAGCTGAAAAAGACCAAATCAGGTTCCACTCCTTAAGCCAAAAACAGGAATGTATGGCTACGTTGGGAACAGGAGCATAGAAAGTAGACAGCTGAAGACTGGAAAAACAAATAAAACAAGAAAACACCCGTAAACATTACATTTCTAACTATTACAGAAGATGAGACAAATCTTTGAGAGAAAGTTTCACATAGACCTCTTTTAGAAACTAAAAAAACGTTACAAACAAGAGTTCTGCAGGTGACAATTCCTTCTTTATAACAGGCAGCAAAAGTGGCCAATAGTGTGCCGTTCTCTCTGACAGTATTGAAAAGCAATGGCATTTTGTTTTGGCTAGTCCTTGAAGACTCCCTGAGTTTGAGTTCAAAATGTAAAGACCAATTCTCTAGATTAGAATGTCACTGATATTTACCTCTAGACAAATTAAGTAACTTAAAACATGGCACCTTCGGTGGCCTTCTGCACAACTTTAACATTTTAAACACAACACTTTTTAAAATTATTATTATTATTATTAGCATTTCCCTTGCTTGCATAGTAAGTTGTTTATAAGTCAGTGACTTGACATCACTAAACTGTTGCATTGTTTTTGTGTGATGCTTATTCAAAGCCTCTTTCAGTTGTTTGTTTTGGGAATTTCTCTTTTCATTCTCCTTCTAGGGAGATGAAGATCAGGGTTAAGGTCTGGTGATTTCCTTTTTTTATTGTTGCACCATTATATTAGATTAGATTGTTGGATGCATTTCTTTGTAAATTGTCAATGTGTCTCTGAAGCCTTCTGAATTAATTCTGCTCCTACCATCATCATATCATAAATAAAGATTAGTGAGCCTGTTTCAGAAGCTACCATACAAAGAAGGAAGAAAGGACAGTAAGAAACAGAAAAGAAAACGGGGGAAAAAAGTAATTTAAAAAATATTAATTAAAAAAATATGAAAGAGAGAGTTGGGAAAAAAAAACTTCCATTTTAAATCGCTCTCAACCCCAACGGGTGAGGACAGGCCCATCGCTTGTCCGTTCCTAAACAGCTCCCCAACCCTAAAGTGGAAGCTTGTTTATTTGGGCAAAACAGTTGAGGGGTGTAGTGGTTTTGGATGTTGGTGACCAACCGTGAAACCTATATTGCCCCACCTAGAGCAATATCCCAGGGCACCCAGACAGGCCGGAACATCAACAACAACCCCCTCCATTAAGTTTAGGTGGGGCAGAGAAAAATTAATTAATTAATTAAAGAGGGAGAAAAACAGGGATTATGAGGTTATGCTAAGAAGAAGAAGGAAGAGAAGTAGGAGGAAAGGTATTAATATGCATACATAGGGTATATTTATAATTATGATAAAGAAGAGACCATTATTTATTTCGAATAAGACAAGAAAAAGCAATAGTAATGCCAAAAAATTAATTAACCATTGCAAATAACAAAAGGAAAGAAAAGAGAAATTAATAAATAATAATAATAATAATAATAATTGAAGAAAAAAAAATTATATATAAATACTTTTGTAACAACTACAACAATAGGAGCAAACAATGTTAATTTGGCAATAGAGAGAAGGGGAGAAGAAGAAAAAAAAAGAAAAAAACATGCTTAACCAATGAGCTTCTATGATCATGAGCAGTTACTGTACTTTATTTATCTGCACTTTAACCTTTCTGTTATTTTGGCAGATGTTAATCTTGGTTCTGGAACTTTTATGGCTCATCTCTGATTTCTTTGTGAATTTCAGTCTGCCTCTCTCATTCTTTCACATGCCTCAGAAGTGGTTTGCATCTTGTGACTCCAAAATTTCTGCTCTTAAAATCTTCTGATCAACTGAAAAATGTGTGGGTTTAAATAAAAGGTGCCATGTTTGTAAACAAAAAAATCAGCACATGAAAGCCAAATTTCTGATACATTGTCTCGTATTGATATTTTCATCTAAAACCCAAATGTCTTCATTGTATAGCAAAAAACAATATAATTGGCCTTGATGTTCCAATACTTTTGGAAATGTTGTGTAAGAACTCACTCACTCACTTATTGTCTACAATGTCTTGCAAGAGTATTCATACCTCTTGAACTTTTCCATGTTGGCTTCATGATTCTGTTTGTTCACTAATGTTCTCTAACAAACCTCTGAGGGCTTCACAGAACAGCTGTATTTATACTGAAATTACATAACACATAGGTGGACACTGTTTGCTAATTAGATGACTTGTGGAGTCAATTGGGTCCACTGGATTTTAGTAAGTGTTACGATTTTTATGATGTAAATAATTTTAAAAAAACAATTCATAGTTTTCCTTCCACTTCACAATTATATGCCACGTTGTGTTAGTCTATCACACAAAATTCCAATAAAATACATTTACTTTGTGGTTTGTTGTAATGTAACAAAATGTGAAATATTTCAAGGTGTAAAGTGAACACTTTTGCAAGGCACCGTAGACCACTTCATCATGTGTAGAGGATCGTGTGGGGTCTGGAGCCTATCCCAGGAGACTTATGGAATACACTCTGAATGGGGTGTCAATCCATTGACCATCTGTTATAATTAATTGCCACCTCACAGCTCCAGGGTTCCTGGTTTGAGCCTGCCTGTGTATAGCGTCCCAGTGGCTGTGTGAGTTTTCTCAGTGCTGTATTTTATATATGTATTTTATATTGTATTTTGTTCAAAACTATGAAAGAACACATTAGGTTATAAAGTAACAACAGCAACAAGGCATTCAGTTGTTATTTTAAGACATGAAGGTGAGATGTTCTGGAATAGTCCTTGAAAGAACAATATTGTCAAGTGCATTTGTAAAAACCATCAAGCACATGAAGGCTTTACAGATCATAAGTAGCAGACACATCTCAATATCAACTGTTCAAATGAGATTATTACATAATTTGGATGCCTTCAGCATTGTTTAACAATATAGAAATAAATAAATTAAAAAAATAATAATAATAATCAGGAAAGACCATGAGATTAGAAGGTGTGTCCAAACTTTTGACTCACTCCTGGCCAGATGGGGGCGTCAACGCAACAGTTAGCACGTTTGGTGAAACAAAAGAACAACAGAAACTCGACTAGACGTAGAAGAAGAAGATTCAAGACGCTGGATTAGAAACATGGGGGAGGCTGAAGTTGTCACAGCTGACGAAAAACAAGTGGATTCAGGAGCCTGTGCTGTGGATGAGTCAGTGGTGTGGAGCCAGGAGGTGGAAGTGTGTTTGTTTCACGCGATGTTGGGACACAAACCAGTCGGTGAGCTATATTTCCGTTTTTATTGTGCAGCCTTACCGCAGTAGGCCCTGAGTCCTCGATGTAAAGTGCAAACAAACCCGAGCTTCCCCGAGACAGAGTGCACGAGGGGAGAAGTGAGAGCCTGCGACGCGGATGTGAGCTTCTTACTTAGATTTAGTCTGATTAAATCGTCCTCGGATTCTAAATTAACCCCAGGAATTGTATAGAAATGTATAAATTAGTTCTGATTTAATTTAAACTTCCTGCATGTCACTATTTTTAATGAATAGGGAAAAACACCTGTCCTCTTGTAGATTTTATTTATAATAATGTTTCACCCTTATTTTATATTCAATTATGCTTAGTAATAAAACATCTGTTGTCAGTCAGCATCTGGTAACAACCCTTTTCATGCATGCCTCTATACATCGGTCCATGCCATGTAAGTGAGATCTTACATTCAATCCTATATAAGCCCATATTAATGACTGATTTATTTTAATTATGTCCTCCAGTGAGCTTGTTCATAAAGGACATATAGTTTGCTTTCCATCTGGTAAGGTTGAAAAAGTTTTAACTGTGTGGCATTTCCATACATACCGAAAAATTTTAAATTGCCTTTGAAATAGAGGGGTTATCTCACAGCATCATTTTTTATACTGTACTCATTAGTCAAAGTCAACTTTATTGTCGATTCTGCTAGGTGTATAGTGTGTACATATACAGAATTGAAATTGCGTTACTCTCAGTCCCTTTACAAACAACACTAGTTACAAAAAAAAATTAAATTAACTTTTACTAATAAAAATTCTAATAGTTGATATCAATTGATTCTATGTTTCATAGGCCTGGTGTATCCTGTCACAGGAATTAAAATCAGTTACAGCAAACTGGATAGTCCTTGATTATTAATGACCATAGAAACAAAGCAGTCTGTAAATTATTCATTCTTTCATCTTCTATACCGCTTATCCTGTGTACAGTGTCACTGAGGAGCCTCCATGCACACAGAATTGAACCTTCGATCCTGTAGGTGCGAGGCCACAGTGAAACCACAGCAAATTGTCTAGAAAGAGACAACACTGGATAAATACAAATAACAGCTCTTACCCAGCTTATTTTTTATAGTAATGCAGGAAATGATGTACAGCTCTACAGAACTAAATTAAAACAAAGCTGTTAGCAGCCCTGAGGTAATAAATGTGATTAAGTTATTAAAATAAATCTTGCAACATTACTGTATGAATGTGTTGTGGGAAAAATAAACATGATTAAATCAAATTTGTTGTGACATCTCTGATTGATAATACAGCTTAGTTAGAATCAATCATAACGTTATGACCCTCCACATAATATGGAGTAGGTCCTATTTCTGCCATCAAAACTGCCCTGACTCGTCGAGACATGAACTTCACAAGGTTTGGCACCAAGCTTGATTCCATGGATCAGACTTATTTCTACAACACATCCTACAGACGCTCAATTGAGATGTAAAGAATTTGGAGGCCAAGTCAACACTTCAAACTTCTTGTTATTTTCCCTCAAACAATGTTTGCAGTGTGGCAGGGAGCATTATCCAGCTGGCCATTGCCATCAGTATATAACGTTTTCATGAAGGGGTATACTTGGTTAGCAGCAATGGTTAGGTGTGTGGTACACGTCAAAGTAACATCCATATGTATGGCAGGACCCAAAATGTTCACTTGCATCCTAACATATCCCACACACCTCCAGGTGTCACTGTAAAGAGATAATCAATGTCAAAGTCATAATGCTATGGCTGATCAGTGTAGAATCACTTAAGTGTTTGTGAGTAGTGCAGAGTGTAGGAGACATTTATTCATGTAAAAGACTTGAATTTTGAAAATCAAGTTAAAACATGGTTGAATTAACCAGATCAATCAAGAAAATCATCCAGCACTACTTCTATGCGTGTCCAGTCTAAAATTCTGTTAGTAAAGATTTTTTTTAACTGATCCTAATTTCTGTTAAGCTTCAAGTTTGCGTTTCCGTTAAGAAATTACAATCATGTCAAAAATATCTCAGAATTTTACCAACATGTGACCATTGAGACTGATGGTGCACTTATTCTTATTGATTTATTCTTATTAATTTATTTTAATAATTACAGGAGTCAATCGTCATTTCCACATGATTTGTATACGTGATAAATTTAGCCAAAACATTGGAAGGCAGGTGTCATCAAAGGTCATCTGGGATCACCTGGGAACAATGTATGATATGCAGGCACTGGTGAGTCAACCTGTTAACTATCTGATAACTCTCGACTGTTGAACATAATGATGCTTGAAACCTTGAACATAACGATCTCTCGTTTCTTATGCTCCGCAGCACGAGTCCGAAATTCTCCCTTTCCCCAACTCTGAAAAGAGCTTTGTTCTGCCTGAGGGCATTATACAAGAGGTCAGAGAAGGTGAGATACCTTTGCCTTTACTTGTGAGTTTAATATGTCATGAGCTATAAGAGCCCCCGATTGACTCATAGTTTGCATGATAGTTGTACCTTTTTAAGATTTGATGTCTGAGGTGTTTGCTATTTAACAAAATGTTTGCTCTTCCTTAATTGATACAGGGAAAATAGGTTCAGAGGATGATATAAAGGAAGAGATTAAAGAAGAGAGGGATCTTTCTGCCACCCATGAAGAAGGTTCTCACACCCTTAGAGTCTCTCTCTCTCTCACCTCTAGTACATAGATCCGATTTCTGAAGAATATGTGAGCCTGTGTATCATTCCTCTATGCCTTCTTCCTATCTTCATTTCCCCCTCTATAGGGACTGATATGGTTCATCAAGGATTTGTTTTTTTGTGCTAGCTGTTTGTCACTTTTGATCGTATGAAGCTGCTGATATTAATATGCTAATTCTAGTGCAAGCCCATAAAACCATACACTTAGCTGAAAACCAGACATTAAAAGCACACCTGGAGAGTTAAACTAATATATGTCTTTGCTCTGGCTGTTCAAATAAAATTTGAAAATAGGTTACACTTAGATGATTTTTGTGGCATTTTCACAACAAGCAAATCATTACAATGCACCACATACTGTCAATGCATATAATGCTAATTTTGTAAAAAATATAATGATCATATTTGTCATGTTGATCATGTTGAAATGATCAAGAATTAACTCATCATTTTCCTGTTGTGTCTTTGTCCTACCAGGTAGCAACTCTTCAGTGAAGATTACTGAACGCTCAAGCAGCGGGCGAGAGAAGGAAAAGGATCGTGAGCGTGAGAGGGAAAAGAGTAATTCAGTCGAGTCAGGTGGTGGCTCTAAGGAGGCTGCAGGTGAAAAGCGGAAGAGAAACCGGGCCACAGAAAAAACCCTGAGTACCGGCAATCCATCCAGCCCTGGGGGAGCCAAGCGCCGCAGAACATAGTGTTGGCCAACAGGGGCGCATTGGAGCATCTAACTCATTGGGACTGAGTGATGGCTTAAGTTAGGCCAACCAGGGTCTCAGACATGGTTAAAGTAAAGCATTGTGAGGCAGTGTTTCTGTATGAATGCAATAGTCCTCTGTTTGAGCTTTTTCAGAAGCTTGGTGTTTTTGGTTACACACCAGTGCACACATGTAAACAGTGTACTGAACAATAATCAGGACTTTGATAGAAAGTATAAGCAATGGATTGAGAAGATCTTAAAAGCCTCCAGGTTGTGGAACATAGTACAGACCCATGTAACTCACCACCTTATTTTTATTCCTGATAAGTAAGTTTTTAAGTAGCAGTTTCTCCATTAAACAAAGTGACCTCATGGAGTAATTCCTGTACATGAACTTTTTTCTTTTTTCTTTTTCAACAAGGACAGTGGATGCCATTATGGTCAATTATAGGGATAGGAGGCTTGGTGTTAAATTGTTAGTGCGGTTTAATGCTTCTGTTAAGGCCTGCTTTGGATTTTCAGACTGTCTAAATGGTGTGTGTAATATAACCAAAATGGACTTAAATTAAGTTCTTGTATTTCCATTAGGTGTTTGTTAAGGAGGAATTGGATTTTACAACCATCTGTATTTATTAACTTTCTGTTTTATAAAAAAAAATGTAAGCAATGATAGTTTGTTGTTTATTTTATAAAAGAATAAATGCTGGCCTCCATTGGTTCATGCTTCGACTATGTCCCCCTTTACATTCTTTTGTTCTCAGAAAATAGTCTCAAAGATGAAAAATGCTCATGGTCTCTACAGTACCTCCTCAGCCAAGTTAGGGGGGAAAAAGTGATTCAGCAGAGTTTAAACCTGAAGAAATTTCAGTCAATATGCTGAGTCACTGAGGTTTGTGTGGTCTCTCGCTCGCTCGCTCGCTCTCTCTCTCTCTCTCATCCCTACCTGCCTGCTTTGTCAGGCTGCTGTTTCAGTTCTCCTCTCTCTCTCTCTCTCGCTCTCTCTCTCTCTCTCTCTAGCTCTCTCTTCCCCTCACTTAAAGTGCTGCATTGCGTTCCCTGGGCAGACACAGTTAGTGTGCCAGCCCCAGTGTTCTTCAGGGTACTGGAGGAACACACAAAGCTCCCTGTTTACAGCGGTGGGTAAGCGACCAATGGAAGCTGCCTTTGCTTACTTATGAATGCATAGGACATTTTTTAAATGCAGCTCATTTCATTTCTATATATTTAAGTGTAATGTAATAATTGATGTAATCTTTTAATAAATGTGTATTTGTATATTACTGTAGGGCTTGGTCATAACATTTTTAAATCCACTGCAGGGAGACACTGAGTGGACACATTCTCTCTCTCTTATTTACATCAGTGATTTCTTCGTTATGGGGAAGGAGAAGATCCATATTAATATAGTTGTGATTGGTCATGTCGATTCTGGGAAGTCCACCACCACTGGCCACCTCATTTATAAGTGTGGTGGCATTGACAAGAGAACCATCGAGAAATTTGAGAAGGAGGCTGCAGAGGTAGGACGAAATTTAAGCATAGTTCTACCAACTGCTCCCATGTTTTCTTCAATAAGTGTTATTTTTAAAAGTTGCTTCAGGGAGCAAGTGGTAAAGGAAGAAAACACAGAAAAACATGGGAGTGGATTTTAAGTGAATCCTTGGACTGAGTGAAAGGAGTCTGAAAATTTCTGGGAGTTGGTTTTAGAGTTTGCACAGACAATCTTAATCCAATTGTGTGATGTATGTAGATTATGAAAATGGAAAGAAGTCCTGATGTCATGGTAGACTTGGCCTTATGTCATTTTAGCTTTTCTGTAATGATAGTGGTGGTTATAAAGTAGTTTTTAGTTCATTTAAGTAATTATGTCAGTAGTGTGTACCATAGTATACACTGTATACTACATACTATGTGATTATTGTTTTTCTCTTTAATACATAAATAATTTTTCATTTATTCTAAGATCAATAGCAAAATGAATTTTGAAATGAAAGTAATGGTTGTATGTCTGTTGTTTAAAGATAATTTCCTTTTGGTTGCACAGATGGGGAAAGGTTCATTTAAATATGCTTGGGTTCTGGACAAGCTGAAGGCAGAACGGGAGAGGGGCATCACAATAGACATCTCCCTGTGGAAGTTTGAGACCTCTAAATACTACATCACCATCATTGATGCTCCAGGACATAGAGATTTCATCAAGAACATGATTACAGGGACTTCCCAGGTGAAGCAATGTGGATAAATATACATTTTGCAATACAAGCTTCACCATAGCGTAGTTTGGAACAACCCAATCTGTCCATGTTTATTATTATTTTTTAATTTCCTTATTTGTTAGCTGAATGGATAATAGATCTCCTTTGTTTAGGCCATGTAAAGGTGGATAAGTAATTACTATTATATTAATTATTATACATTAGATTTTTATTGTTTAGAATATGTTTAAAATGTTTACTTTTAGCAATAATAACTTAATTAAACTGGGAACCAGTCCAGTGGACAATGAATGTGGTGACATGGAGATGGTTGCATCACCAAGATGATAGTAATAATAATAACAATAATTAGCCTGATATTTAAAGAAATTTTATTAATTTATTTGAATGCATTTACCTTTGGAGAACTTATCTGTGGCAAATGCAAACATGTAAAGTTATGTAATTATTATTGCTATTATAATTATCATAATATATTCAGTTCATTTACCTATATACAATATAAATAGTATATTGTATATAGGTAAATGTACTGTATATCCAGTATATTGAAATGTAGTGGATCAATTAGTCTATAATTGGATATTGAATAGAATTATTTGGCTAATGAAATGGGCCAAAGGTTCTATATAACAAACTAATTCTAACAAAACTACCATGTGAAGGTTGATGGTTTAATACAAGTTTTTCTAAACATTTAGACATAGTGCTGTCTTTTTTTTCTGTAGGGATTATAGGTGAAGGATTGTGCTACTGTGTAAACGGCTTTTAAGTGAGAATTATGTAGAAGGTCCAGTCATAGCTTTTGGTTGAATTGTAAACAAGGCCTTTCTGACTCACTGTAAATAGTTGCTGCCTTTACTGAACATCTGAACATCTCTTCCTTTATGTCTTACAATAGTAGTTACAGTAGGATTACACATTTTGTAGTGGTCAATAATCACAAAAACATTATATATGGTGATGGAGGTTGTGTGTTCAATCTTGCAATGGTTTATGTTGTATCATTGAAAAATATATACTTTAGGGGTTGTATCACTGTCAGAAGTCCCTACGTTTGTAATCAATTTATACCCTTATTCGTAGAAGGGAATTTATATTAATATTTGCTGAAATGCATTTATTCATGTACTTAATTAAATACATAAAGCATTTCAAACTAAAAAAAAAAAAAAGACAAAACAGTGAACTTTAATCTATTTGATATCTCTACCAGGCAGATTGTGCTGTTCTTATAGTGGCAGCTGGGGTAGGTGAGTTTGAGGCGGGTATCTCCAAGAATGGACAGACACGTGAACATGCCCTCCTGGCCTACACGCTGGGTGTCAAGCAGCTGATTGTTGCTGTTAACAAAATGGACTCCACAGAGCCTTCTTACAGCGAGAAGCGCTATGATGAAATTGTTAAAGAAGTCAGTGCTTACATCAAGAAGATTGGCTACAGTCCTTCCTCAGTGCCCTTCGTCCCTATTTCTGGATGGCATGGGGACAACATGCTGGAACCTTCCGCCAATGTAGGTGTTAAGAGCATGTTCGTTCATAGTGTGTGAATGCATTATATTTGAGTTTATTTATTATGCTTGACATAATACTCTGCAGATGTCATGGTTTAAAGGCTGGAAGCTTGAGAGGAAGGACCAACATGCTACTGGAGTCACTCTCCTTGAGGCCTTGGACACAATCATGCCTCCTACACGTCCCACAGACAAGCCTTTACGCCTTCCTCTGCAGGATGTTTACAAAATTGGAGGTCTGCATCCACTTAGATGAGGTTGATGTACTGTATATATTCACCTCATAGTGGGTATCCAGTAATTTGTCCATGTATTAAAAATCCTAATTATTGTTAAAAGCTTTAACACGTTTGCCAAGAAGAATTAGCAAAAATATCAGGATGCAGATGTGCAAATCTCATAAACAGAGATTTATAAACAAATCCAGTTCTTACAGGTGCATCTCAATAAATTAGAATATCATCAAAAAGTTGATTTTATTTCAGTAATTCAATTAAAAAAGTTACATTCATATATAGATTTATTGCACACAGACCGATATATTTCAAGTGTTTATTTTTTGATGCTTATGACTTATAGCTAACAAAACCCCAAAATGTAGTATCTCAGAAAATTTTAATATTGTGAAAAAGTTAAATATTGGAGACTCCTGGTATCACACTCTAATAAGCTAATTAACTCAAAACATTTGCAAAGGTTTCCTGAGCCTTTAAATGGTCTCTCAGTCCGGTTCAGTAGGCTGGGTGTTCAGAGTGTTGTATCCAAGCACATTAAGGGAAAGTTAAATGGAAGGGAAAAAAGTTTTGGTAGAGATGTCAGGGATAGTCAGGTGGATCAGTTCTTCAAGAGCCACCACGCACAGACGTATCCAGGACATGGGCTTCAACTGTTGCATTCCTTGTGTCAAGCCATTCTTGACCCAGAGACAACATCAGAGGCGTCTGAGTATAGAGGAAGAGAGAAATTTGCACAGTCAGTAGTGGTTTGAGGAGCCATGTCTTCTGCTGGTATTGGTCAACTGTGTTTTATCAGGTCCAAGGTCAAAGCAGCTGTCTACCAGGAGGTTTTAGAGCACTTCATGCTTTCCTCTGCTGACCAGCTTTATGGAGATACTGATTTTATTGTCCAGCAGGATTTGGCACCTGCCAAAAGTACTAATACTTTGTTTAAGAACCATGTTATCCATGTACTTGATTGGCCAGCAAACGTGCCCCACCTAAAAGAGAAAAGAAGAAGAGGAAGATGAGACACCAGATCCGAAGAGCTGAAGGCCGCTATCGGAGCAAACAACGTTTCGATTACTGCGTGCCACAGACTGATCGCCTCCATGCCATGCTGCATTGCTGTAGTAATTCATGCAAAGGTGTTTTTTTTTAATTTATTATTTTTTTTTACTTATTTTTTTTTTAAATTGGTCTTAAGTAATATTCTAATTTTCTGAGACTGAATTTTGGGTTTTCATTAGCTGTAAGCCATAGTCATCAAAATGAAAAGAAATAAACACTTGAACTATATTAACTTGTGTGTAATTAATTTATATATTATTTTCACTTTTTGAATTGAATTACTGAAATATCTCAACTTTTCAATGATATTCTAATTTATTGAGATGAACCTGTGTATATATATATACTTATACAGAGCAGTCAGAAATCCACTGAATGGTAATTTTCAAAGGCTGAGAAGAGAGCAAGCTTGATGTGTTGTTTATTGATTTTTTTACTTACTGTAGGCATCGGGACAGTACCTGTGGGCAGAGTGGAGACGGGCATTCTGCGTCCAGGAATGGTGGTGACCTTTGCTCCTGTCAATATCACTACAGAAGTAAAGTCTGTGGAGATGCATCACGAGTCACTGACTGAAGCGGTACCAGGTGATAATGTAGGATTCAATGTGAAGAATGTGTCTGTGAAGGACATTCGCAGGGGGAATGTGTGTGGGGACAGCCGGTCAGATCCACCCCAGGAAGCTTCAGGTTTTACAGCACAGGTTAGAGAATGATTGATTTAAATGCAATACGTTAATACACTAAGTAAGGTATGTCCAATAGGAATGTAACCACAACTCAGTATTTCTTAGCAGTTGCACCAATGAGGTCAGAATTTTTCAGCACACTAAGTCAGGTACTAGAAGTTCAGTGCATAGGATACACAAATAGTTTTGCATTTGAATAGCTTTTACTAAGGTCTTCTGGTGATAACTTCTATTAATTTCTGTTTTTGTACCATGGTTCTCTCTCTCTCTCTTACACACTCACACAGGTTATCATCCTGAATCATCCAGGTCAAATCAGTGCTGGCTACTCCCCGGTCCTCGACTGTCATACAGCTCACATTGCCTGCAAGTTTGCTGAGCTGAGGGAGAAGATTGACCGTCGCTCAGGAAAGAAACTGGAAGACAACCCCAAGTCACTGAAGTCTGGAGATGCTGCCATTGTGGATATGATTCCTGGGAAACCCATGTGTGTGGAGAGTTTTTCACAGTACCCACCTTTGGGTGAGTGTACAGCAGTCACATATAATTTAAATTATGAATGCTATTTACTCTTTGTCCCTTCAAGAACATATGGCTATTAATCTTATGCTATACATGGTGATTTCTAAGTGTTGAGCATGTTACATGTTAAATAATTGAATGACTTACCCATTCAATTATTTCACACACAAAGTATTTTCAAAAGAATGTGCAATATCAAGCTATGTCGTCATCATCATGAATTTAACTCCTTTTGACAAGACAAACTACAGACCAATTAATGTGTCACTGTTGTGTTTTTGTGAGTATAATGTTATCTGGATGTGTTTACAGGACGCTTTGCTGTGAGAGATATGAGACAAACCGTTGCTGTTGGTGTCATCAAGAATGTAGAAAAGAAAATTGGTGGGAGTGGCAAAATCACCAAATCCGCTCAAAAAGCTCAGAAAGCTGGCAAATGAAACTTGATACCCTTGTAGTGCCTGACTTCTGCTTCTGCCCTCCAGCAACCCCCATATTAAAAATGGGCATGCTCACCTGGCCTACTGCACTACAGGCCCATTTTACATCATTGATTGGATGACGGTCATCTCAATGTGAATGACAGAAAATATTTATTCATGTATTTGACATGGCTTTGTTGTAATTTAAGCTACTCAGACCGAAGTCTATATAACTCTACTATAATATGGATTATAATACTGATGTATATGTAAATGTGTATAAAATTCATACATAAGATTGTGCTAAAGTTATAAAATGAAAGATGTGATCGGGTTACCCATTCGTTGTGGATTTATTCAAAACTGTGGATGCCAGCTGGCTTTGTCTTGATTCCTGCTTTTTAAGCTTGACTTGATGAATGGAGCATTTAGGAAAAATAAATGAATGGTGTTTAACGTTTTATACTGGTGATAAACTAGTTTGCAATGGCATTAGAGAACATGATTTATTTGTACTGAATGAGGGGAAGTAATAACCCTTAGGATTAAAAGAATAATAAATTGTCAGCTATTAGCAATCAAGTACTATGCACCAATGCTGTCTGCTGTTTCTTTTAGTGAAAGCTATTCTAAATAGCTTAATTTCAAGAACCTTTTTAAACACTTCACCAGGCTTGTAAATGAATAACACTGACTAGAAAAATATAGAGCAACAAATTCCTCTGATGTTGAAGGACAGAAAGCGTTGCTGTGTTCAGTGATCCTCTGCTCAGATTGCAGAACAATCAGTAATAGCCAGATAAGCCTTTAATCACATACAGCTGGCTACTCTAATAGGCTTTCTATGATTCAGACTTTTCTCAAGCAAATCCATGTTAGTAAACCACTGATTAGTAGATAACTTGAAACCCTGTTTTAAATGATTAACGTATGTCTGCAAACAGACAATTGGATGTAATTGCCACTAGTCTTGGAATGCTTATAAGAAAGGGAATTTAAAGTTCATCTGTTCTGACTGGATGAACTTCCTCAGTCACAGAGTAAAATGTGAATGTCTATAGTTTTAAACATTTTACTTTGAAACATTAACAACCCATGAGGGAAAGTGATTTGGAACCAGTCGTTTTATTGACTTATTTGCTTGTTTTACCCCACTTCTAATTTTTCTTTAAATGCAATTATTTATACATGATGTGCAAGAAGCTACATTAGGTCTCTATAATAAATGGACATCATGTCCAAACAGTATTTCTTCTTAGTACACATACTACTTTATAATCAAAGTTTTTATAATAATAAACATTTTAGAACTTTGTGGATTTAAAGGGTTTTCCTCATTTGTTGAGGGAAATATGATTAAAAACTAGATATATAATATAGACAGATTTTAGATCCACTGTTTGTGAATTTAAAGTTAATAAGAAAGCTAAAACTTTATAAAAACTAAAATAAATATCCTGAATGATATCCAGTTACATTTTACTTCATGGTTTCTTCATTTAATATGGTTTCTGTTTTGTTAAAAGAAATCATTATTAATTAATGAACCTACATTGACAGTCCTGAACTGTGTTTCAGATATTCTGCAATTCTTTTAGACATGGTCATCAATTTTTGCAACAGAGTAGATTATGCAAAAATCTTATCAAAAATCTTTTTTCAGCTTAATTTTCATACTTAAAAATAATGTTAAGGATCATTTACTGGTCTTTGTTTTCCTCCATTCTTTTCTGGGTTACACACACAAAGGGAGAGAGGCAGGTGTGTGAGTGAGAGAGTGAACCAGTCATTCATATTCTTGTTAAGGGTGGTGTAATATGTCAGTTTTAAATCAACATGAGCAACGCGTAATTAAATATACAACCTGTTTTCCCCGGCACTTCCACCAGGGGGCAGTATTGCACCTTGAATATTCATCGTATTCTTAGGCCTGTGGACACACTCTTCAGTTCAGACAATATGTTCATTAGTGTACAAGGTTGAGACTGAGATGTCCATGTCCAAAACCATACGTCAGTCAAAAGTCCTACCAAGAGTAGGATTTAAAAAAATGATATTAACAGAAATCCTTTAAATATGCAGCACTTCAGAGAATCGCCCATTTAAAAAATCCTGATCCCATCCATCATTTTGCTGTCTTTTTCTTTTTCCATATTCCTTTTTTTTTTAAATAAAAAAATCAAAGATGCATAAAATCTTTATCTTAACTTTCAGTACAGTTCACAGACCAATAAAAGGCAGAATAAATGTTTCTATGGTAAAGATGCTCATTAAACCAAAATATTTACCAGAGTAAACACTTTTTAAGTAATCTGTGTTTCAGTTACATTTTTGTGTATTTATTCCTATTAGTGGTCTTTATTAAAATTAATAATTGTTTAAACAGTCAGTTTCTGAATGTCATTTCCACTTTATTGTAGTGTATTATGGAAGAAAAAAAATCATGGCCTTCCCCAAGCTCTTGACTCTCTGGTCAACAACCAAGAGCCTTAACCACCTGAGGCACCAGTTCTCCCTGGAAATAAAATAACTAAGCAATATTTCTACAGTTGCACCATTAAAAAAAATTCTTTGCAGAAACACAAACTAATTATTTGTATTGAGGACATAAAAAAGTATTGTATTGAGGACATAAAAAAAGCTTTAATCCAAGGTTTAAATAGTTAATGTTTAGAAAGAGATAAATGCTGGATTTCATCAAACTACACTTTATAATTTAAACAGTAGATATGATGATGATTCCATATAGAAAAGCAAACCACATGCAGCTAGAAGCAAGCTTTTTGATCACACTGCAACTGCAGATGGCCTTTCTGTTCCATCAAGTGCAACAGTAAAAAACCTCGGTGTGATTACAGTTTCCAGTCTTTCATTTGAAGCTCATGTAGACAATATCACCAGGATAGCATTCTTTCACCTTCGAAATATTGCCAAGATAAGGAATATATTATCACTAAACAATGCAGAAAAATTAGTTCATGCTTTTATCACCTTTAGGTTGGACTATTGCAGTGTTTCTCAATTATTTTCTGTCATGCCCCCCTAGGAAGAAGTAAAAAATCTCGCGCCCCCCTGCGTGACTTTAAATAGGGGGGGGGTTGTCAACACGCGAGTTCAGAGCATGCGACGGGGGGAGGGGGGGTTGGACTGGAGGGGGGTTGTCAACGCGTGAGTTCAGAGCATGCAAAGGGGGGGGGATTTGCGCAAGTTCTCATGAGAGCGCTACTGTCCCCTAATGTAGTGGAGT
>JAQQZS010000015.1:15518341-15529111 GCA_030068045.1 Platyallabes tihoni | reverse complement strand
TTGTACTTAAGTACAATTTCATTGAAGTAACAGTACTTTTACTTGAGTAGCATATTTTATTACTCTTTCCACCTCTGGTTCTATTACATATAACAGTGCCTTGCAAAAGTATTCATAATTCAGAACTTTACCACGTTTGATCATGTTACAACAACAAATGTAAATGCATTTTTATTGGGATTTTAGTGGCACATAATTATGAAGTGGAAAGACAATGAATGTTTTTTTTTACAAATAAAAATCTGTGTGGTGTGCATTTATATTCAGCCCCGTTTTACTCTGATACCCCAAACTAAAATCTAGTGCAACCAATTGCCTTCAAAAGTCATCTAATTAGTCTAATAGAGTCCATCTGTGTGTAGTTTAATTTCAGTATAAATACTGCTGTTCTGTGAAGCCCAACAAAATACATTTACATTTTTGGTTGTAATGTGATAAAATGTGGAAAAGTTTAAGAGGTATGAATAATTTTGTCAGGAACTATAGAAAAGGCCTATCCACATCATGGTTTAGCTAGAGCTAAATTCTGTGGTTTATTCCTACTAATCTCAACATTTGATTATATGAAATACTTGACATGCTTGGCTTTTGTCCAGCTTGGGTTTACATACCCAGATTTTTTCTGTGACTATATAATTGGTTTGTCTAGACCTTTTAGCCATGTAATGAGCTTGTTCATTTAACTAAATAGTGGAGCCTTAAAACTATTTGTTTATGAGACTTTACATGTTATATGATGACACCCTTTATGTAAATTGAACTGACGTGATCTAAAACAAATCTGTATTATTATCTATATGTGAGAAGTAAAACATGTACAGTATGTGCTGCTGCAGGAAAATAATGTGTTGTGATGTTAAATGTTTTCCTGTAGCAGTATGTGTATGTGCATGCTGTAACATCACAGGAATTTGCCACTGATGATGATGATGATGATTACAATGATTCTTGTTATTGTCTTTTACTTTTTAATTTATTAAAGAAAGATGCCTCATAATGTTTAAATCTTTCATAGTTACATACATTCTTATAATTAAGTTCATATTACCACTTAAAAGAGTTACAGGAGCTGTAAACAATTGTTCCCGCATTTTTTCTTCAAGATAATAAAGCATCCTGTTTGTCTTGTTAGTTAGAATCCCCAGACTGCAAAGTGTTCTGTCCTGAAGGCTTTCTTGTGGATTAACAGTTGATTGCTACAAAGCTTTTACACTGGAGATTTCTTTCAAAAATTTTAAAGAAACATGTTACAGAAAACATTTCCATATCAATGGAATATTATTGGATTTAAATATATATATATATATATTGCCACTATATATATGCCAATATATATATATATATATATATATAATTACAGTAACAACAGGTTTGTGTGGTATGGATTGGTGCACCTTAGAGTTACTATAATCACCATAGAGAACATTTCCACCCCACACAAAAGCATGTCCCAAAGTGTTTTAATCCTCAGTTATAACTATCAGCTATTGCTCAGAGCATCACCCTGACAAATAATATTCACATTTAGAACTTTACATATGCTCTGCATGCCTATGTATATTAATACATGCATCTAATCTCCTATTTATATTTGTGTTTATGATCACAAAAAACATGAAGCAGATGCATATCGCTTGATGTTTGACTGCTCTTATTTCACACCTACACTTTGTCATTATTTAGGAATGGATTCTTATGTCATCATTACTTGAGATTAAATGTTATAATGTATTTCATTTCTGTTTGTGTGACTTGTAAATTAAATATTTGCGTATATTTGGTATTAATTTTTTGCCAAATTTCTATCCCGAATGCTGTTGAATAAATTTATAATAACAGGGAACCACACTCAACCCCCTTCTCATGAATATACATGCTTGTACACAAAAGCTGAATCTGTGTTCCTTTTAAGTATGGTCCTTTGAGTGCCAGATGGTGGGGAAGGTGAGTTAGTCTTTGGCCATAAACTATACGTGTGTTTTTAGTTTGCTCTGCATGACTGAGAGAGTTGGCATGAGAATAAGAACATTTCTGTGTGCATTATTATATGCCTTATCCCTTATGACTATCATAATGCATATTTGAAGGTGAACAAGTGATACTGAACAAGAGTACAGAATGAAATGGAGAGATGAGAGAACTAGAGATTAGAGCTACTGCTGAGTGATTGGAAGTAATTTCACTCTGATGCCTTTTTGCTTAGCTATCTTTCCTTATATACTCACCTTAGCTTTTCATCTTAGCTGAGTGTGGAAGAGAATATTGATGATTGTTATGAATATAATATGGGCTGGTTCAGCTCTGCTCTTTTGTCATTGCAACTATTGCATTTTATTTCATCTCAAAGAACTACTTCAAATGTTGACCTTCTTTTCTCTGGTAAAAGAGGAAAAGGACAGCGAAATAAAGTGTACAGGCAGATGAAAGTGAGAAAAGGAGACAAGTAAACATCATCTTGTCTCCTGTTGCTGATAAGAATTCACAAATAGACGTCAAAGTTGAACTATATGACTAGCATGACACATGATGACACATGACACATGATGCACTTTACCATACTTGATCATATACTGAGTACCACTGTGACTGAAGGGTAGATTTGACTTGATTGACACAATAGAGTATTGAGCTGTCTCTCTCATTTCAGCTTTGTTGGCAGGTCCACCCCATAGTTACTATCTAAGTGCACTTAATAGGACATTGGCAAGCTGGAAGGCTCTCAAGTTCATCAGTTTAAATGAATATGGAACATGAGAAATCTATTTCAACAAAGCCTTCTATTCTCCTTTCTCAAAGAGACCCCTGCTAGCAGTGGATAGGTTTGTTACATGAATAGCAGAGCAAAACAAGTACAGAGGCATCTCTTTATTACCCATCCTGTTATTTCTACATTTTGAGTCTCATTCTCCTAGTCTCTTTCAATCTTTCTTTTTTCTCAGCTCTAAAAAGGAAAAATACATAAAAAATAACTAATTATTTTCTGCTAAAGACTGGATTTTTTTTTAGCATATTTTAAATGTCTGAGATTTGACAGTGTAAAAGTCTACTAAAGTAGCTCTGTATGAAATTGCTAATTTATAATATTAATTGTTAACAAGTTAAAATATTATTAAAAATATAACAAGTAAAAATATAATTCGCCATTTTATTTAAGAGTCCATACACATTTTTCCTTTAAGGGATATTATGGGGGATATACAGTATCACAGACCAAACAGACAACATGGAACACACATTGGAAGACATCATACAGTATGAAATAAAAACCTTATGTGACATATGTCACAACTATATTTTCTTCATTTGTTTTTTTTATTAATTTGTTCAAATATGCAGTCATAACAGTTTACAAATAAAATATTAAATGGTATGAAATCATCAGATTTGTTAAATAGGAAAAAACTTACTTAGCTTAACTTAACTTAATATTAGCTATTTTTGTCATATGTGCTACCCAGGCACACCACCATTTTGGAAATGATGTCATGGGTACACAGATTCACAGACCAGGATGTTCAGTAGATAGTCAAGGATATGATGATCATAGTCAAGGATAAAGCTAAATCAGAAAATTCCCACTACATTTAAAAATTCCCATTACACTTGTGTCACCATGAGTCCTTATGGCTTTACAATATAAAGTCATAATTTGATCTGACAACCTCTTGTTTTTTTAATGCATCAACACCTTAAAAAAAAAAAACTCATCCAATAGCGGTACAAAAAAACTATTTGAAGGTTTTAAGTTAAAATCCTAACACTGCCAAGCTGCCACTGCTGGGCCCTTGAGCAAGGCCCTCAAATGGTCAGAACTTCTAGTGTCTTACAATCCGCCGTGCCTTCTTTGAACAAAGGATGCAGGCTGCTTGTCAGTACCGTATATTTTGAAAACTATAGCCTGTGGCAGAGCCCAAAAAAAGTCCCAAAGTTATGGAATAGCCTTCCAATTAATGTTCGGAGACACAATCTCAGTGTTTAAACCTAGGCTAAAAACCTATTTATTTAGCCAAGCATTTTTGTAAATAGATTTGCCTTAGGTACAAGAGCAGATATGGGGGACTCATGGACGTAGAGTATTATGGTGAACTGGTATGTTTAGATACTTTTTTGCCCATTCATTGATCACTCAGGTTTGTTGATGGTGAAGTGCTTTACATTTTAGGGAGCTCTCATGTATGTTTCCTTTAGGCTCTCCCTTTTAGTTAAGCTGTCATAGTTACTCCTGCTGATGTCCCTGCTTGCACTCTGCACTATACTGTACTGTATATCCATTCACTATATATCCATTCACCACATACATACTCATGGAGTATTATGGTGAACTGGTATGTTTAGATGCTGTCTTCCCCATTCATTGATCACTCAGGTTTGTTGATGGTGAAGTGATTGTTTGCTTTACATCTCAGGGAGCCCTCATATCTGGGTTTCCTTCAGGTCCTCCCTTTTAGTTAAGCTGTCATAGTTAGTCCTGCCGGAGTCCCTGCTTGCACTCTACACTAAATATACATTCACATTATGTGACTGTGATCATACCTAACTGTTATCTCTCCTTTTATTCTGCTCTCTCTCTCTCTCTCTCTCTCTCTCTCCCTCTCTTTCTTTCCCTCTCCCTTTCTCTTTGTCAAGCTATACTGTACATGTCACTCCTGTGCTGCCAGTGATCCAGAACCCTCTGCCCTCTGGACCTGTCTGACTCGTCCTGGTGTCCCGCTTCTGGTTAGAGATCTCGTTGCATCTTGTCGTGTGGTCTGTCTGGGATGTGTGTGGTTACTGGAGACGGTTCCACTTTAACATGAAGATGGTCCTGGACTTGGATGATGCAGACAGCTGTTCTCTGATGGCTTGTGACTGCAGTTGCTTGATAGTTCAGGACTGAAATTTCCTACAGTCTACCTGAGCCTCCAATAACAAACTGGACTCTACTTTAACTTAAAGACTGCCAGCCACCTAAAACAGAGTATCACTGCAGATCGATCCCTGCTTTCATTTATCATCCAAATGAGAATGGGGTTTCCCTGTTGAGTCTGGTTCCTCTCAAGGTTTCTTCTTATTGGCACCTCAGGGAGTTTTTCCTTGCCACCATCGCCGTTGCCCTTGGCTGGCTCATTAGGGACAACTGATCATTTTGATTCACACACATTTCACACAAACTTCCATAATTTTGATTGTGTTTACTTTGCGTCAATGACAATTGTCAATTGAATTGAATTGAGCCTCTCCAGAGTCTGCGAAATGCCTTAAACGTAAATGTTTAGGATGGCCAGTCTTGCAAATAATAGAACTGTACATTTATTCTTCCATCATTTCTTTACTTACTCTCTTCATCACCATCTTTTGAAACAAGACCTTCTTTAAACCAGAAAAAAGTTTGACAAAAAAAGTCAATATGAAGAAAATATGAAGTGTGTGGATTTAATCTAATTTTCTTTTTCAGACCTTTATAGACCTTTTACACAGCTTTGTGGATATAATATTTAATTCTTTTTTCTCCTATGATTGCCTAACACAAGCTCAAACACAAGACATGAGTTTACATTGTTTTCCATGGCTGCTATTTTGCGCTTTCTCACAATATGGTGTATAATGAACAAACTGAAAAATTTTTTTTCATCAAAAAATTTTTAGGCATATCAGAAGTAGATTGCAAACCGTGACAAACCGTGTTTGTTTTCCGTGTTTGTTTGCAGTTGATAAGATATTAATAACTAGTGTTATGTACAGTTGACTAAGTGTGAAGTGATCTACAGAAAGCTGACTAATGTTAGGCATTCTTTAGGCTTTCTATTTATTGGAGTCAATGCTAATGTTTACATTTGGAATCCCATTTCAAATGATGATGGCTGGACATTTACTTATGCATTTCAACAAAGAACGTGCTTTGTATGCAAAAAGGAAGATAGGTATTTAAGGCACAAAGTTAGGTTCATGGAATGCAATGGCTGGCTAACAACATTTAAAAAAAAACAATGCGCGTTACTACACACAGCTTAAAACACTAAATGCGTTACACAAAGCAATATGAAAAGTGAGAGAATTAATTATTTGTATGACATACTTTAATGACTCCACTCCAGTATGTCCAATTAATTAACAAAAATCAATATTATGAATATTTATTATAAATATGATACCAACAATAATTGTAGGTTATAAGGTAATATAGGGTTATGGTTGTAGCTGAAAGGTTTTTTGGTTATTGTACATCATATTTCATAGAAGAAGAACTGACTAGATTGTGCCTGTTTTGAAAGTGCCTGTAAAATGTATATTTTATCCCAAACGCTATATATATATTTTTTTATTATCCACTACATCCCTGAATAGATAAGCACTATACACATGACTACATAAATTGCAGAGGTAAAACAGTAGGTGATGAGTGCAAAATCCACAATAAATACGCAGGACAGTCTACATTAATTGAGTAGTACCGGCAATATCAAGTGAAAACAAGCAGCAAAAAGAGGCACAAACTATAGTGTAGTTATTCAGTGATGTGGTGTTTGTTGGGTATGGTTTGACTAGCTCAGGTAAGAGTTGGGAGTCAGCAGTGTGTTGGGTGATCTGACTGCTTCAGGGATGAAGCTGTTGTGGTATCTGATGGTGGTGGCATTGATACTCTGGTACATTCTGCCAGATGGCTTGAGGTTGAAGCGTCAGTGAAAGGGATGGGAGGGCTTGTTCACAGTTCTGGTGACATTGCAAATGCAACAGAGACCCCAATGATCTTCTCAGCTGTTCTGACGAGCTGCTGTAGCATTTTGAGGGCTGAGACTGTGCAGTTCCTATATGCTGTCTATTGCCCTTTTGTGGCAGGTACACATATTCTAAAGGTTTCTTCCTGTTGTCATCCCAGGGAGTTTCTACTTGCCACCGTGGCCATCGGCTTGCTCATTATCTGATAATTTTGATTTATACATTTATATATTTCCTTATACTTTTCTAACTCATTTCCGCATATTTTTATTCTGTAAAGCTGCTTTGTGACTATGACCATTGTTAAAAAGCACTATGAATTTAATATATTATGGAAGCATTGACATATATTTTGTAATTATGCTGGTTGCTTGACCCTTGGTTTTAAAAACTTTTATTCAAAATTCTATTGTTTTATTGTTTATTTGCTTGTTATTTGTTTTAGTGTTCACCCCACCCCCCCAAAGTTATACATATATGCATATTGTTTCCTACATCTCTATCATCCTGTATGTTTCACTGGTCATCTGTTACTCACTCCAGATTTTCACAGCACTTCCACAAACAGATATGTAAAAGAATATATTAATTAAAAAAAAAACCTGAACCTATTCCAGTTTTAAAAGGACACAACCCAAAAGATTTTTGTGTAAACAATGATGTGATGGTGTTTATTGGTTATTTCCCTCCGTGTGGAAAGGTTACACATTGCCATTTCCCTCCACATTGAAAGCTTGGCATTTCCTCCCAGTCCAGACCACCTGTCCACTAATTGCAGTGACATTTTGCACCGGACCAGCCAACTGAAAAATTCACTCAACCTTTTTGGTGAATGAGAGCATGAGCAATGGTTGTTGCAGCATCTGTCTTTTCTCTAGACATGGTCAGACAGCCATTGATTAAACAGATGGAAGGCTATCAATGTTCACCCATTTTTGTTTATTCAGAAAGTGTTTTCACTCTGAAGATTTTCTGTATGGAAAAGGTCAGTGACTGCACTTAAAACAGAGTGCATAGTGGTGCTTGATTTGCTTATTTGTAATATAAACCTCTAAAAGGCAACAAAGATTCAATATTCTCTGAGTGGAATTGTATATCTCTGATAAAAATAAATAAATCATGAGAATGTATAGGACTTGGTAAATTCTTTTTGTCATTGACAAAATTGACATTGTTAAAGAGTTTATAGAAATAGTTAAGAGGTTAAAGCTAAAAATAAGCCGATCAGCTTTAATGTAATCAGTGATATTATTATTTCAGATTAAAGTCCAAGTACAAATCTGCCTGTTTTTCTTATTAATACAGAAAAAAAATTTAGTATCTTATGCCTTGTTTATGCTAAGTTGTACTACTTTCATCATTAGCCAGATATACTCAATATAACGCAATGTTATATCAGCAGTGAAAGTATTAAGTAATCCTATTAAAAATATTCAGTTTAGCTTTTCTAGTTAATATCTATTGGGCATAACTGTTCATAACATCGCTTTTATGGTGCAGGTCAAATTTTAGGCAGATATCTAAGCACTGTAAAAGATTCATTAAATTCTGTCGGTTGATTTAAGACACACTCACAGTTTGACACATAATCTGGCACAAAACTGCTCATAACCGCCCAACATTTTGATTTTATTCATGTGCAGGGTTCAGTTTTTTTTACATCCCATTATTTTTTTTGAGTAAGCTATGATGAGTCACGTTGTCCTGTGTGTTTCATAAGAATTGTGTCGGTGCATTACGGTCGTTTCTGTGTCTTCTGCATACTCGGTGTATACATGGTAAACTATTGCGTTGATAAGTTTTGTTGTGTGATGTGTATAGCCACGCATACTTTGAGGAAAAATGCTGAATAAGTACAAAAAATTATGTAATCTGACTGGAGAGACATAAAGATATACAGCCTTTAAGATACACAAATGACCCCAAGTTGCCTGTCTTGCCAGTATCTCCTATACTGCTTATACAGTACAGGGTTGTAGGAGACCTGAATCCTACCCTTGGGGACTCAGGGCAATCACTCACACACTCACTGTGGGCAATATTTAAATGCCAAGTAGCCCAGTCTGCATGTGTACTGTGGGAGGAAACTGGGGTACCCAGAGAATACACACCAGGTATGGAGAGACTCTGCAAACTCCATGCACACAGACCAAAAGCCTAATTATTATTTTATGTTAATTTGTATTGCTTTTGATTAACATTAAGCCGGAGTTTAAAAAAAGCTCACGGCTGAAATGCTGCACTGGATAGTTCAACTACAGGAGTGGGTGTAAATGGCATTTTTGCATGCAGCTTTTTTTGACGTCCACTTGGAACCCTAAGATCTGGTTAAAAATATCTTGTAAGTCATGATTGTCATTTGGCTGATTTTGATGACTTGTGTTTTTGTGCTCCTTCCAGCCACAGGCTGCATTATGAGTGGAAGCAGTCTGTTATTATTCCACCCTTGAAAATTCCCAAATAATATTTACTGTTTCTAATAAGGCAATCTTTTTCACTGGTCTCAAGCAGCAGTCTTGTAAATGTAGCTTCTTATGGATGACTAATTCGTTTGCTGAGACTACAATAGGGATAATCTCAGCTTACTGCAGCAGGTAGATGTCTTTCATTTCTACTTCCAGAGGTTGATATTTTCTCTTTTTCTTGGCAACTTTGGCAACTATTTTTTTTTCTGATGGGACAGAGATTTTAATAATTATAGCCTATTTAGCTTGCTAGTTGATCAGGCAAAAATTTTGGTCTATTCACTTGAGGGTCCTGGAGTAGCCTCAACGTACTATTGCTGAACTTGATCAGGTTTGCACATATAATATGGCACTTTGACCTCTGCCAATCCATAAAGTTTGGCTGTAAACAAATGTACAACTTTGGCTATGTTGTTATGCCACTACATGTATTCTGTTTTTTGAGAGGGATAAGCACCTGCTACAGATACATTGGATGGATCCTGATTGTTGCTTGCACAGTTGCAATTAGTCTGTGCCCCGGCCCAAGATGCATTTTCAATTGGTCTTGAATTGTGAAAGGAAATCCCACAGTTTTGCCATATATTTCAGATGTTCTAAACCATGAAGTAAAGCATATCTCATCAATTTGCTTTGAGATAAGCAATGAGTTACACATTGTTAAGGGGTGGTGTCCTGTAGTTGGTATCCATCTTGTGCAAAGTTTAAAGGGCTGTGATTTTTGCCAGTTTTGCAGATGGTCTGGTGCAACAGGTTCCTGGTGAGATGCAGATGTCCTATAGAGCTCTTTGGGTAATGCATGCAATGTCTTGTGAGAGTTTTACATATCTTCCTGTTGAAAGCTTGCACTGCTGTATCAGACCCCTTAATTATGCTGAAGGAGTTTATGGCCTAATCATATTTCTAGAGCTGAGCAGTAACTTACAGATCTCATTTCCTCTGGATTTATGCCAATTTTCTCACCATAAAATATTTTTGAATAACAGTGTCTCCAATTGCAGATTACCAATTTTATCCAGCACTCTGCACTTGTTGAACCCAAATTTTATACAAACTGCATTAATGAAACTTTAAAAAAAAACTGGAGTTTGACATATACACTTTGAGGTCTTCCATATAAAACGGGAATCCTCCTTAGGGTGTATTTGGGTGTTATGGCAATACACAACCATAATGGGTTAAGCCAATGTTTCCTCACCTAATCTTGATTTCTTCAGTTTTACAAGTCTTATTTCTTCATCTGATGTGAAGTTGTGTTTTCCAAGTGTCCATGCATGGAGAGAGAAAAAGTTTTGGGTCAATCTTGGGTAAATCTTGTACAACGGGACAATGGAGCCAAATGATTTCTTGAAGTCGACCCATGCCACTAAAAGATGATGTTGTTTCTTTCTTATTTGCTGCTTTACAATATTGTACATTACAAAAGGCTCCTTACTGCAACCAAATGACCCCTGCAACACTCATTTAATTCTACTTAATCTTCTACTTATATTTTCTTCTCCTTTTTTTCAGTTCAAAGGCTTTATTGTCATTTCAACCATATACAGTTAGTACACAGTGAAACGAAAAAACGTTCCTCCAGGACCAAGGTGCTACATGCAACATAAAT
>JAQQZS010000015.1:15423648-15433984 GCA_030068045.1 Platyallabes tihoni | reverse complement strand
CCTGGAACGTGACTGCTGGGATTTGTAGTTTGTCTCCGCCATGTTTGTAGGCGGCGGTGCTTTAGTTGGCCTGACAAAGCTTTACGCCGGATGCCCTTCCTGACGCAACCTTCCCATTTTATCCGGGCTTGGGACAGTGGCAGGGGTTTGGGCACTGGCTGGAAATTGAACCTAGCCTTTCGCATGGCAGGCAGAACACCTACCACTGAGCCTTGGGAAATATATTGATTTAAAATGGTTAGTATTACCATTTGTCCAAGGAGAGAGCTAAAAACCTGAGGAGAAAATCACCTTGCAGCACCGTTGCAATGGATCACCGTTGCTTTAACGAGTGCTGCCTAACTTGTCAGTTACTTTGGATAAAAGTATAAACTTTATAAGCACTCAAAGTATTTTAATAATAATGCAGTACATTCTCTTGGTTCAGGGTTCTTTAAAGTTTTTTTGGATAGTTACAAACTGTAAAGGTTCTACTTTGAACCTTTTGTAAAAAAACAAAAAAAAAGGAAACGCCAGCTGAAGGTTTCTACATGGAGCTTTTAAGGGTTCTCCCAGAGGAACGATCTAAGCACACTTAATGGTTTTACCATTTTCTAGAGTAAGTGTAAGGTTTAGGGTGCTATTTTTATTTCCTTACGCTGCCATATGATGAATATTGAATTTACTGAAAGAGGATCAATTTAGTAAATGAATTGTAAGGATGAAACATCTAAAAAGACTTTTTATCCATGTCTTTGCTTGTAGAAGAAAAGGAATCCACTGAACTGAAAATCCTCCACAAACTGCTTTCACAATCCAATTATATGTGTTTTCCTTTCCCCCACCTGAGTTCTTGCTGTCATTCCACTCACTGTCACAAGCACCGTTCCGTTACGAATGGAATGTGATGACATGATGAGTATGCTGCCATGGTTCAGGCAAACAATCGTTAAATATTTCTTTGTTGAGTTTCGATTTCCTGAAGTTAATTAAAGACTTTTGATATAGCGCTACAGAGTGATAAAATGTAAATTCACATGCACAAGAAAAGTAATGAAGGCAAAAAAATATCAAAAAGTTGTGGACTTTTTTTTTTTCTTCCTGAGCCTCAGGTCCAGCTGATCCTGATAGTTTCAGAGTTGTTATTGATCTTTTGAGTCATCTCAGGGGCTCCTGTGCTTCTCAGATAGTGGAAGGCCTTTTGATCCATGGTAGGTGGGTTTCAACACAGAACAAAAGAATAGAAGAATGGTTGTGCAACTGGTAAAGCTTGGACTGTGAAGCAATTGAAAACAGAAAGAAATATGCACCATTCCAACAACACACTATGAGCAGATTGGGAACGCCAATTAGCCTAATCTGCAAGTCTTTGGACTGTGGAAGAAAACTCACCAGGCACAGGAAGAACATGCAAACTCCATGCACACAGAGGCAGGAATCGAACCGGGCCAGGAATTAAACCCACACCATGGTGGTGCAAGGCAACAGTGCTAACCACTAAGCCACCATGCCACGTCAACCAAAACCATTTTTTTTTTAAATATTTGGATTATCCCAGATACTGTACCTGAATGAATTCTCCCAGAAAAAGTATAGTAAATACAGACTATAAAGAAAACTATGGTGTTAGATACTATAATCACACATCCAGATAAGGGCAAAGTACATAAATCCTTGAGTAAAAGTACTCTAGGTAAAATACTACTCAAGTAAAATTAAAACTCCTCCATTTACCTGACCAAAAGTTCAAAGTACTGAGCTTGTATGAGCTCTCTCTCTGCTTCCTACCTGTGAACTTGTTGTTTTGTCAACCATCTCTACTTCAATCCACAAATAATGCAATTATTCATATTAACCATCAGCCATCAGGTACCAATATTACCACTTCAAATGCAACACACCCCTCAGGTTATTTAAATAACCCAAATGTAGTGGAGTAGAAAGTGCAAATATTTGTTGTAGGATTAATTGGAGTAAAAAATAAAAAAGTGTCCACTCATAAAACTACTTCAGTAAATTATTAACAAAGTAAATGTACTTAATTACCTTCCACTACATCACCTACAAGCTTTCAGGACAGTGTGATGTTCTTAAATACAATTTAATGCACTCCTGAGCTTTTCTGTGTGTGCCATCTCAGTGCTTACCAACTCTGGTCATGGAAGACCCCCTGCTCTGCACATATTAGTGTTTTCTCAGCTCCCAGCACACCTGATTTAACTAATTAGTTACTTATCAGCCTTTACCGAATAGAAGTGAGTGCGGTAGAGCAGGGAAAACACTAAAATGTGCAGGGCAGGGGTCCTCCAGGACCAGGGTTGAGAATGTTGACTTTACTCCAGTCCAAAGCCTTTGTGCTTTCTACAGCAAATGTTAAATACTGGTGGTCTGTTCACATTTTAACACATTAGGGTTCATTGTGCCTTTGTGTGCACATATTGTACATATATTAATGTATCGTGTACAATATATTCTCCTATACATAATGCTTTGGCAACTCTCTGGATTAATGTGTGTGTGTGTGTGTGTGTGAGAGAGAGAGAGAGAGAGAGAGAGAGAGAGAACAAGCCCTGAACAGCAAATACAAGACTAATCTTTTTAATATCTCAAACAGCAGTTATGCAACCAAAGGCTCTATAACCTGTTTCCATTTGCATGTATAAATATATCTTACTCAGATTCATATTCTACTTACCGGCCATGAAGTGAAAGTGGAGGTGTTTCTTAGGCTTACCTGAGTGTCCTTAATTAGATATTGATTTGAGGTATTGACTCTGAGCTTTAACAGGCCACCAATGAGGCAGAACAAACTAAGTCTAAGGAGCTGAGCCAGGGGAGAACAATAATACAATTAAAAGTTGAAGTCGTCTTTAATTACACAGAAAGAACAAACAGCACTGGTTAGGAAGCCATCTGTTTGTTTCGATATGACGTTGTGCTTCTATTTCCAATGCCAGATGGACTTTTCAAAAGACGTCTGTTCTAATGAATATTTAAATGCAATTCAAACTTGACAAAAGTCTTTTGATATTTGTCAGAGACTTCACTAACTACAACTCTAAGACCAGCTGTTAATTTAACACAATGCTTCTATGTCAGATTTTCCTTTCCATGAAAAAAAAACAAAAACAAAAAAAACAGTCATAATTCAGGCTAGCATTACCCGTTTTTCCCTAAATTATCTTTTAGTGTGCTCTCAAAAAGATGTTCTTTTTACCACTACTTGTACATTTAAATATATTTTTAAATAGAAAACCTTAAGTTACAGGAATCCGTGTCAATAATAACTATTTTGTAAACTGCTGCTCAAAGCCTCCCCCTTACAGGATGCTGAGGAAGTGTATTTCTGGTCTCAAACTTGGCACTGGCACATATTTCTTTCCTTATAGCCAGGAAAGAAAGATGTCAGCAATCCCACAAGTCTATTATCTCACACTCTGGAGGCCACAAGTCATGAGGAAAAATGAAGAGTTTGTCATGCTTTTTCATTACTTCCTCTCCTGCTGTCAGATTTTGGTGTCTGTATTGTAGCTTCATTTGAATCTATCAAATGATATTTTTACTGGGAAGTGAGTAGAGGGCTGGCTTGGACAGAAACCGCAAACAAGGACACACATCAGCCACCACAGGATGATATATAATCAGTTTATCTTATTAGCCAGCTAAAAATTGCTGGCAGTGCACTCTAACATGCCAGGGTACACTGCAGCATGCCTGCTGAAAGCACATACATTAATAGTAAATATGTGCAAAATAAACTTAGTAGAAACATGATCTCTCTCTCTCTGTGTATGTGTCTGTCTGTCTCTCTTTTCCCCTTAATCTTTCTGCAGGTATATGTAGTGGCTGAATGTGGCAATAATTGACAACATTCTTTTTCATTATTTTCCTTACTGCTCTCCATCTTCCTATTCATGGCCTTTCTGCCCTTCTCACTTCTTCACTCCTTTACTCTGTGTGTCTTTAATAGTGTGTGTGTGTGTGTGTGTGTGTGTGTGTGTGTGTGTGTGTGTGTGTGTGTGTGTTCGTGCGTGCCCCGCAGGGCAGCAGTTCTGACTCAGCAGACACCCAAGCCCTCTTCTCCTCTCCAGTCATTACCAGGCTGCTAGTATTTAAAAGTGATGACTGACTTTCGGCTCCTCATAAAAATGTCCATTATTAAAAATCCATGAGTCTCAAAGGTGGCAAACAATTGTGCTTGTATCAGAAGGGAGTATTTTTCTGCTTCTATTTCCATTATTGTGCTGGCAGGTGTACTGTGAATCAATGGTTATTACATGAATGTTATTATTATTTATTGCAACAGGCTCTTTTTTGCAGAGTGGCATTGTAGGAAGGTCTTGACTTCCCAGGAGAGTAGTAAATTGAGGAATTTGTCTGTATAGTGTGCAATGGGCTGCCTCTGTATTTTACCGTTACATTTTAATGTGTTTTGACCATGCTATTTTCTCCCTTTTGGCTCTACAGTTACATCATATAGCAATAGGAGGGTGAGACTTAAATATACAGTACTTGTATGTAGTGTACATCATTCCCATGTGCCAATAATAATATTAATAATAATAATAATATGAATAATAATATGAATAATAAGAACAATAATTTATTAAAATGTATATAAAAATATATACACATTTATAAAAGTTTATAAAAATGTATAAATATTTTTATTTTAAAAAAATATAAAAGTTTATTGTTCTTCCAGGTTTTTTTAGATTCAATTCAGTACACGCCAAATATATTTATTTAACTATTGTAAATTATTAGGGAAAATCTATTTGAGATAGATCATATAGAGGTAAGTTATTTCATACCATAAGGCATACCATATTTCATCACCAAGAGAGAGTGTTTTATGTAGTCTGGTATACGTTAGTATGAATTCCTGGCATTTTTGCTGACTGAGCTATAAAAAATTAAAATAAAAAAAAACCTAAACTATTTAATATCTTAAGCAGTGCACGTATTTTACCCAAACTGGTCACCCATAGATTAATATGCCAAGAACTACTAGAGTATTGTCACTTCTTTTTTATTTATTTGTTTATTTGTTTGTTTCTTTGCTTTATGACAAGCACTGCAGACAGTAAAAGCGTATTAATAGCTTGCACATTTCAATATTTTAAAGATAATCAGTCTTGTTCCTGTTGCTTGCTCATTTTCTTTTTTCTGTCTCTCCCTCTGAAAAAAGTTATGCATCATGCTGTACTTTAGTAAAAATTTCAAATTTGTTCATTTGCCTTTCAATGTACTAGAATAGTGGGGGGAAAATGCCATAAAAAGACTAGGTAGTATGTACTGTAAGTACTGTAGGTGTGGTTGAGAGTTTAATTCTTGGTAAATAAAATCTCTGGATTCAGGATCCTTTAGAGGAATTACAGGAGGCTGACTGATGAGTTTGCGAATTGCAGGTTGTATAGGGTTGGATGTATGAAGAGATGGATAGAGGTGTACGGAAGCGTTCTGTGAGGGAAATGAAGCGTAAAACCACTTGGCGTCATACTGCGATCAAATGTTGCCAAGAAAGGCAATTTTGCTCAGTTTTGAGGAACCAGTCACCTCAAAGATGTCACATCTACCACATAATTACACTGACATGAGCAGATGTTGTACTCTCTTACTGACTTTTTAACCTCATTTTACTGTCTGTTTTCTGGGAAAATATACTGTGGCTCAGATATTGACACATATTAGCTAATATAAGCATGATATAAGATAAATATAATATATATGCAACATCTGGACTCTTTAGACCATGTGATGTCTCTATTTTTTTTTCACCAAGCAGTAAAGTCAAAGTCACATTCACAGTCTTTCATTATTTTTTTCTGTCCACATTGCCTAGAAACAGTTGTGGGTCAGCACTATTCTTCCAGGTTTTAATAATGTGTTGGATTGTTCCTAACCCAATTCCTGTAATTTTAATGTTTTCTTTGCTTGATGCAGGCCAAATAAAATGACCCATCTTAAATGACAACTTTTTGGCCAGCAATTGCAGTGTTTATGATTTTCATAATGAAGAGAACATGGATTGGATTGTGAATTGAGACATATTTTACAATTATAATTGTACATATTTTAGATGTAAATATATAAATGAGTGGAATTTGTAAGAAATTGAAATCATATTAAAACCTATCTCTGTACAATAGGGATACATTTCTTTTAGCAAGCACTACTGATTGCAAATGTTTTTTTTTTTTTTTGCGTCTGTCTTTAATTACACATTACAGTATATGCTGGCCAATACCTGCACTTCAATGTGTAGTACCATGAGACTAATGACAATGATATTAATGAAGGTGCCCCAAAAAAGATAACTATAACTCTTTCAGAGCAATATTTAGAGCAATATAAGTAATATTTTCAGTAAAGTGTTAATGGACCAAAAAAAATCTTAGTAAATGGCATTGGAAAAATGTGAAGCAGAATTAGGAAGGAACACCTTGATTGCAATGAAGTGACCTTGAACAATTCCATTTGTTCACACAACCACAAAAACGCACTGCGATATGTGATAAATAGAATAATCTTGCTTTTAGAACATACATAATTCTTGCCTTTTTGTCATGACAGTTCCTCATATGTACAGAATGCTTGCAGAATAATTACCCGATATTCTCACGAAAAGACTTTGCCATACAATTTCTTTGTCACATCATATGGTTAGAACAAGAGCTTAAATGAGTTTATTCCTGTGAGTCATGTAAAGTGAACAATTAATCTTCAGGTGTAAAATGCTGAACAAAGACTCACAAGTCATCAGTGTATTTTTTAGCACAAACATCCAGATGAAAAGAAATACAGCAACCTCTGTCAGCTCTGTCTCACTCAACTCATATATTTACCTCTTTCACATCTCCTACATTATATTCCTTCCATCCTATTTTTTTCCCTATTTTATTTAATAATAACGAAATCTTTTCTTCTACCTCTCTTTCTTTTCTTCCTCCACATATAGGCCAATTTCATGAAGCACCTTTGCCCCTGCATCTCTAAAAAATCGAGTACTGAGGTTGTCAATCACACACAAGTCTAAAAAATGAGGCAAGGAATAAAGGCTGCAGGATATCATTCAATTTCTGTCAGCATCTTTAATGTTGAATATACTTATGTACCATTTTTTTGTTTTTGTTTTTTCATTTTATCAAATGAAAACTATAATGTGATATTGCACTAAATATGGCCATTCAATGTAAAAGGAGAAAAACAGAAGATGATTTGTGTGTGTGTGTGTGTGTGTGTGTGTGTGTGTGTGTGTGTGTGTGTGTTTAAAATCTTTTGACATGACTGTGTAAGTTCAGTTCAACAGTGAGGCAAGAAGCAAGTGGGGAATATCTTTAGTTTAAGATTTTTCTAGAATTTATGTTCTGCATCTCAGTGGATTTCTCTCTCTCTCTCTCTCTCTCTCTCTCTAATTCATATCGCTCTTGTCTTTGCCCTCTTTATCCCTTCAGTTCATTAGACAATTCCCCATCATGCCACTCACCTTTCCTGGGTCTCCCTCCTCCCTTATGGTCTTACAAAAACCTCTCTCTCCCTCCACACACACAAACACACTAGCTCTAGTCTAACAAGTTTCAGTTCAAATAACATTTTTACTTTTGCCTGAAGCCGGTACATCTCTTACTTGCTGCGCTTCAGCACCATTCACTTAAGAAATAAACAAGTATATACTAGTTTGGTTTTTCAGCTAAATCTAACTTCCTTTTTTATATTTAGTGGTATCACAGGCATAGGTTCATGTGCATTCAAAAATTGCACTGCATAATTTTGACATCCAAACATGCAGTAACCTTGAGTAAGTGCCGTAGATCATTTAAATCTAAAATCATCTACGGCACTTACTCAAGATTACTGCATGTTTCCATGTCAAAATTATGCAGTGCAGGTTTTAAAGCATATCAAATAATGGTGTCTTTGGTATATAAAGCATGCACAGTGAACTAATCTTGTTCCCATAAGTGATGCGCCTCTGGAGTGCTAGGCTTGTTTGTGTGAGTGCCTTGTTCCTGTGGGACCTACAGCATCTTGGGTGCAAAATTTTTTATTTATTTATTATTTTTTTAAAGGAACAATGTCAGGGAAACGAGGCTGTAGTGGGTGCTCTGTCTGGTAGCACACCAGATAAAAGTTCTAGACAGACACCAGAGACATCATTAGTGGACCAGGAAGGTCTCTGGCTATGGGCTAACATATGTGAACGAGGGCAAACCACTAGAAATTCTCCAGGGTAAAACCTCCAGAGTAGCATTACATAGCAACTTCAAATCCACAGAGAGACCTCAGATGTGTTTTTTTTTTTTCATTCCTTTTTGTTTTTGTACCTGGTCAGATACTATTCTACTCACAAATATATAGATGGTGCATTGTAGCTAACACCAAATGGTGCACACTGGAATTTGTAATAAGCATTCCATCCCTTCATGACTTTACAAGGCAATGTTGCAGCACTGGATTTAAATGGATCTTCCTCTTTAATAGGACGCCTGCAAAAGGAGCTTGTCTAGGTTACAAGAATTGAAAATATGCTTTAGCTAGAATATGGTAAGTATTTCAGGATTCAAAAAGAAGAATGAGGTCAACAACAAGCCAGAGTGATGCTAATTGAACACACAAGAAAACATGTAACATTTTAACATAGTTTTTCATGGCTCATTGAAAGCAATTAGCAAAATGCTCACAGTAGTCACAATAAATAGGAGCTGTTTAACACGTGTCTCTTCTTAGCCTCTCCAAATCAACAGAAAAATTGTATTTTGGCACAGTTTAGTTAATCGTTCTTGGAATTCGTTGTGCATTAAAATGAGCAGAGTAGCAGCTGGTTCGCTGCCATGTATCTTTCACCTGAAAATGCAGATGCAATTTACCCTAAAAAACATGTTTGAGGAACATACTATAATTGGATGATACCAATTATAGTATTACATTACATTAAAAGCATGGTTTCCAGAACTTGTGGGGCAATGACCCCAGATGGACATCATACTTTTTCTTAAACATGCTATTCTTTTTATATAATGCTTTACAATTAAGATGTGTCAGGGTAGCAACAAAAGCACAGAACTACAATACCCATAAGCCACTGCACAGCACGTGACCACACCAGATACCAAAAAAAAAAAAGATCAAGCCCACATGACTCACCTTATGAGATAATGCTTGAGTTAATTGTGGTTGAATGCTTGTATATACAATCAGTCTTTACCAGTGCTGTTGTTCCCTGTGTGCAGTGCATTTAAACCTAAATTGAATGATCCTTCCTTTTTGTCTATAATTCATTGTAATTCATGGTTATGGATTTTATGTTCCCCTTTGTGTTTGCCTTGTTTTAAATCATTTGCACTTGCCTTGTTTTCAAGTCATCCGCCTTTACTAATGATCCAAGCCAGTACTAATCTAACATTTAAACATTTTACCATCTGTTAGTTACAAACAGTATGTACATATAGCATATGTGACTAAATACCAAAGGAAAAATTACTTGCACTGATATAACAGTAACCCTGTCCAGGGTGTACCCTGCCTTGTGCCCGAAAGCCTCCTGGGATAGGCTCCAGGTCCCCCGCGACCCTGATCACAGGATAAAGTGGTATAGAAGATGAATGAATGAATGAATGAATGAAGAAGATATAACAGTATATATACATTTCTTGGCACACATTTTTAAAAAGGCAAGAAGAGTGTTTGAAAAGGTGTGTCTAATTCCTGCTGTCACTTTCAATTTTGAACAATATGTAAGGAATAAAACATGAAGTTGTTTGCAGTTGTAGGAAAATAATCCATGTCAGTATTGTACCAGAGAAGTAAAACAGAGTTATTGTAATACAGTACTTGATTGTCCTGTGTTTCCTTACTTAAAGCAGGAAAGAGTTCTGTGTCCAACTTCAGACTGATAGTAGCTTAAGCTACTTGCAATGCAAAAGAAACCATTTTCAACGCAAGCAAAGAAACATCTACATATTTTGATTTTGCAGGGTATCAAAACTCTTGTTGTCAAGGCTACACTAGTGCAGTGTGTCAGGATGGTTATAAAGAACTAAAGTATTACTCACTCTTAGGTATATTCTTTACCTCTTTATCCTGTATTCAGGGTCGCGGGGACCTGGAGTCTATCCCAGGAGACTTAGGGCATGAGGCGGGATACACCCTGGACAGGGTGACTAAAGTATTAAATATGTTCAAATTTGTTAAATGTATTTTTGCCATAGTACTTTCACATAATCAATCCATAGTAAGTATGATATTCATAATTCATTCATTCATTCATCTTCTATACCGCTTTATCCTCTATTCAGGGTCGCGGGGACCTGAAGCCTATCCCAGGAGGCTTAGGGCACAAGGCAGGGTACACCCT
>JAQQZS010000015.1:15380280-15404772 GCA_030068045.1 Platyallabes tihoni | reverse complement strand
GACACAACCCTCTGCATTTATCCAGACTTGGGACTGGCACAAGAAGACACTCGATTGCGCCCCCCCATGGTTGCATTCTGGGGTGAAAGAATGCTATCCTGGTAATATTATATACATGAGCTTCAAATGAAAGGCTGCAATCTATAATCACACCGAGGTCTTTTACTGTTGCACTTGATGGAACATAAAGGCCATCTAAAGTTACAGTGTGATCTAAAATCTTACTTCTAGCTGTACTGTATGCAGTCCTATGACTAGAACTTCTGTCTTATCAGAATTAAGCGGAAGGAAGTTAATTAGCATCTAATCTCTTATGTCCTGCACACATTGCTCAACTTTAGTAAGCTGCTTTTTCTTATCTGGTTTTGCTGAGACATGTACTGTAACTGTGTGTCGTCAGCATAACAATGAAAACTACTGTAATACCATGCTTACGGATTATGTTGACCAGAGAAAGCATGTAAAGCCCTAAAATGGAACCCTGTGGAATCTATCACCACATACAGTACAAGCACACAAACAGTACATAAATTCTTTGGAAATTCAGTTTTAGATTTATTGTTTAGAACAAGTTATTGCCCTGAGAAGGGATAAACACATACTCACACAGACATAAGAAATAAAGTTATTTGTACATCCTCCTGCTCTCCTTCTCTCACTATAACCATTTGTTGCACTTTGCCTTTAAAAATTGTATGTAATGGCATGCAAAGTTCATGGTTCAGTTAAGGTAAAGTAAAATAAAACATGACGTTCCCTATATATTATATTTACTATGAATTTAAAATTGGGAACATATAAACTTGTTAACAGTTGCAGACTGGCCATAATTCCCTGAACACCTAATACATGTATACTGCTTTCTTTCTTTCTTTTGTAATCAGTTAATGCATCATTAGACAAAAAAAGAAATAATAATAAATACAGTGAAACCTTGGATTGTGAGTAACTTGGTCTTTGGGTGTTTTGCAAGACGAGCAAATTTCTTGTTAAACGAGTGAGGTTTTGTCATACAGTATGAGTACTGGGTAATCGTTTTCATACTCAGTCTCAGTGCGCGTATGTTACTCGTATAGTCAAGATCTGTGTGCGCACCTACTTTTTACTACAACATTATGGCCATGTGTGTGCACGAGCAAGTGTTTTGACTGTTCTTTAGTAATAGTAATGCAACACAATAAATAAAAAGGCTGTAGCAGTGTGGGATATCGATCTGTTTAACGACAATGCAATGTCACATTTCCGCGAAATCTTTTAAAGGAGGCAAACTTAAGTGTCATTAAAGAAGCTCCTTGTTAAAGATTCCAGTTTGCGGACAGAGACTCTCTGTCAGAAGAGCAGTGATTCCGTCAGTGTGTGTGTGAAAGTCGTCCTACGCAGTAGCCCCCTCCTCTTCCTCCTTCTTCTCTTGTCTCACACCCGCCATGATTCTTTTCAAAGGTGTAGGTTAATTTGTTTTATTTTTCTTTATAGTTTTCTTTATCACTTTTATATGAATATTTTTGGGTTGTGGAACAAATCATCTGAGTTTCTATTATTTTTTATGGGGAAAATGAGATTCTTAGTTGCAATAAAATATTTTAATGATGCAAAGGTTTTAAAGGTTCTGTAATTGACAATCCCAGCTGAGGTGGCTCTGAGCCCACTGCAGTGGAACACTTGAAGCAACTTGCGGAAGCTACACATCTATCTGTGGAAACTGTGCACCAAACCATTCACAAACACCACTTGCACATTACAGGAACTCGGCTGGGAGTTAATTCCACATTGCCTGTATAATCCTGAACTGACTCCATGATGTTTTCACATGTTTGAGCCATTAAAGAGTTTCTGAAAGGCCAGTATTTTAAACATGAAGCAGGGAGTCCAATCATGGCTACAACATACTGAGAAAATGTTCTACCTAGAAGGTACTAGTACTAGTGATACACTGGAATAAGTGCATTAGTGCAGCAGGGAATTATATAGAGAATTAAAGGGAGTTTTTACTCTCATAACTGACTGTTATTCTGCACAATCAAAAGTCCCGATTTGACTTGAACGCCCCTTGTATATTAATATTATATATTAAATAAACAATCTTGGTTAAACATTTTAAAAATCACAAAAAGATTCATTCACATTAATCAAGTTCATGCAGAAAATCACACAATACGCACTGAAGCCAGACTGTATTCACTAGGATCACACAACATGCACAACCTGTCTCGTAAAAGTACAGTATGAATATGAATTCTTTTACACCCCTAGTCTTAACCCTTACATAAATGGCTTTCTCAAGTTCAAACACACTATAAACACATTTTGACTCCAGAGAACTGTAAACAGTGAACTCTAATTTTCACAGTAGTTTCACAATAGTTGCCAAATAATTTACAGAAGTAAGTGAATAATATGCTTTAAAATGAGTAACTGTTAAAGTAATGAGTTTATTATAGAGATTAACATAATACTAACATCATGCACCAAATGTCACTTTCCTTAGTGATCACACCACAATAAAAGTATTGCTATGTGCGAGAGATGTACAGTACATATAACTCTAAATCAGACCAGTTATCAAGTCAGACAGAAACTCAAACATTGTGACCACAAATAAATTAATAAGATCTCCAATGTAAGAACATGACAGCACTCAGTCCACACTCACTCCACACCATTAATATTCAAGAAAAATGCTCTCACTCTCTGTCTCTCTCTCTCTTTTCCATTTTATTTTCCTGTCTTCCACTTTATGAGGAAATGAGTCACAGCTACTTGTCAGAAATCCTATTTAATGCACAGCACACCTCAGCCCACACTGGTCTGTAGTGCAGCATTCGCTGAGAACAACACAATGCTAGTATTACTGATGCTTTTAGCTCTGATGGGGAAAAAAATAGATAAAAGCTAAATATTTATACAGCATCTCAGTTGAGAGATGATATCCCTTTATTGATATTCTGTGCTTACATTTCTCCATTATTGTTCTCCCTGCATCTAATAAACACAACCATGCATAATGGGACAGGAGATGCGAAGTCAGCATATACTCGAAGACATCTCCTCCCTGCTCCCGAGCCTTGGGTTACTCTGATTAAGTCCTAGCCCACTGTCTGAAAGGGAGAGAGAGAGAGAGAGAGAGAGAGCAAATTCAACAAAGAACCTTTACACATTCAAATCTGGCTAATACTGAGTAGGTCAGTAATCCCACCAGTGCATCTATATGGTAAGGATATATGAGGCTCATTAATAAAATACAAAAACTCAGCCAAGATCACCTGAGCCATATAACAATACAATTCTCTGGGCCAAAGCCACTAAAGACATTAAGCCCACACCCAAACACATAGCCATACTGAAATACACACACATACTCAAACTCTTACACACACCCATATACAGTACACATTCATACTCAAACACACACACAAACACACACTTACTGTATACACACATCTATTGCATCTATTCCTACTCAGTTACACAATCAAACACACATTCATACTCAGACACACACCAAAACATACACTCCAACTTAAACACACACCCAAGCATGCATTCGTACTCAAACACACAATGAAATGCAAAGTTATACTTAAACACACACACCAAAACAAGCATTCATAGTCAAAAATAAACAAAAGCGCACTCGCGCGCACACACACACACACACACACACACACACACTCGTACACACACTTATACACACACACACACACAAGCATGCACCCATACTCACACAAACACACATTCATACTCAATCACACACCCAAACACATTTATAATCACACACACACACACACACACACACACACATACACACACACACATACACACACAATCATGCACTTAAAGACACACAGCCCAAATCTAGACTGAATACATTTGAAATAAATAGACAAGTACACTGAACAGTAAAAATTAAATAAAAATCCCAAACCAAACACAACCCATACACCACACTACACGTGCAAATTCAATTAGCAGAATATCTGAACAACAAAAGTTTAAAAGCAAGATACAATCTGACTAAGTATAGAATGGGTGATCACAGTTTATAAATTAAATGGATTTCCAGAGTCTTGGAATTGGAATTGATGGAATTAATTTAAGGCAGACACACAATGAATGTAATGGACAAAGTCCCTTTAAACCCTGAGACCTAGTGTATAGGAAGTAGAAAAAGAGACACGTTTCCATCTGATCTGTATGTAAAATATCATGCCAATAGACAGAAAACTTATCCACCATCCCAAATTACTCCTTTATGATCACTGTGCAGGAAATGAGCTGTATTTTAAAAGAAAATGAAGGATGTGTGTGGCATGTGTTATGTTATGTTATGTTCAATCTGTTAAATTTGTTGTCATATAAGAAACACAAATCACCCCTAATCCACTTCGAATACTATCTTCTATAATACTGTATATTGCTTTGTAATTCATATAAATTAATCTAGTACATTATATCTTTCTGTAACACATCTGCTAATTTCTAGTTAGTGTTTATTTCTATTAATTATTGCTTTTCTATGGTGTTATTTGTTGTTATTGTTTGTTTATATAACTCTTAGATTCATTTTCTTTGGCAAAATTGTTAAAATGTCTGTGCCAATAAAGCAAGCATGAAACCTGAGAGTTATAGATAGAGAGAGAGAGAGATTGAGAGTGAGAGATGGTCCCGAAAACAGAAAGGAGGACAAAAATTTCAGTGTCATGCATATTTCAAACATATCAACTGTCGAGCTGTAATGGTCCTCAGCTGTATTTCGAATAAACCCATTCCTCACAGCAAACGTGTTCATTTCTCGTCATGTACAGTACAGCAGGGTTTGTAGATATTTTAGTACTAAGTGCAAAAAAGTAAACAAACCACACTTTCAAATGAGCATGTGGAGAATATTTTGATATGCACACCTTCTCTCCTCCTCTCCTCTCCTCTCCTCTCTTCTTGCTGTCATCTAGAGTCCAACAGCCCAGCTTTGCACTTGTACAAAGACTGGGACAGAGGGAAAATGAAAGGGTGAAAGTAGGGCGGCAGACAGCAGAAAAAGCGGCAGGCACTTCAACGTGCTCTGTGTGTGTCGGGGGGGGTGTCTGCATGTCTGATTACTTGAATGTGGCTTCAAAGACGGCTTCTCATGCACGATACAGGTGAAGCAATGGCTTACCTAACAATTGTGTGTTTTCTGTTAACTATTATAAACACATAATCCCATAAGTTTGAAGTTTGACTTGTATTAGCAAAGAATAAAGAATTTCTTAAAGAAATTTTCTTAAATAAAAAGATTAGTCTCATTAGATACATGTTGGATCATCATTAGCACTGTGACATCGCACTTCTAGTATATGAGGTTTGAATCTTGCCTATAGTCTGCATGTATGGAGTTCGCATATCCAGGGTTTCCTCCAGGTGGTTTCCTCTCATATTCCAAAGATGTGGTGTAGGCTGATTGACATTTCCAGATTGCATTTCTTGTAGTGTGTGACCATGTGTGTGTGCGTGTGTGTGTCTTTGAAGGAGTTGGAAACCCATTCAGGGTTCATCCTGTTTTACAACCTGAGTTCCATGGGAAAGCTTCCATACTCCCCGTGACCCTACACAGGATAAGCTGTAGATAATGTATGGAAAAATTATGAATATCAGAAATACAGCATGTGATAGAACAGTTAATTCTGGTCCAATAACATTTGATCATGCAGCATTTCTTATCATTGTTATATGCACACTGTGCTCTCACTGTGATTTCACTGTGTGTATCACTCTGTTTGGTTTTTATAATTGTTCATACAGTATGGTATGCAACATCATTAGTTGGCATGTCATGAATGTAACTTTTGTTGTAGCCCTTAAAATCTAGATAATTATATATATATTGTGTGATTTATATATATATTGGCTGTAGAGCCGCAATTGATGTGAAAATATGCCTCTCATCCCACCCCACTGAGAGAGCTCAGCCAATCAGCTCTCTCCAGGCCCCTGGCTCCAGGAGGCTACAGTATAGCATCACCCAGGACTCAAACCCGCGATTTCCGTCTGATAGGGTGAGAACTTCACCACTGCGCCACTAGGGGGCCTAATGCTGTGTTTCTGACATGAATCCGTTCAACTTGAGTTTTAAAAGTTAAAATATAAAAATTTTTCAGACGACAATGAAAAAGGAAAGCACTACCAAAAACCTTCAACACAAATGTAAATACATAGCCAGCTTATCAACATCTATTTCCTTTTGCAGACCAAAAATAACCAGAACATTTGTCCAAATTGTGTCAGATGTCATTTCAATTATAATTTGTTGTTTATAGATCTGTTGTACAAAAGCAATATGTCACTCAGAATCATGTGGCTGTAATCACACAGCTGTTATTTGGCCATAGGCATGAAGCCAGAGGACAAGGTTTAAAGATTTTTTTTACATCATTACTTTCAGTGATGATTTTCTGATTAATACAAGATCCTGCCTGCAAGCTGCCTCATGAACACTAGTCAGACACACACACAAAGCAAATAAACAGAAAACAGAGCTTTATTGTGATGAATATGACTTGGTCAAGAGAACCACAACTGCATCAGACCTGAACAGGATCTCCCAGCAGGACCAACATCCTGACTAAATCCTCACAGAGGAAAACCACACAAGCACAAACAGCATTTGTAGAGAGAACGAACTTACACAGCAGGAGGAATTCTGGGTTCGTTTCACAACATGCTTGTGGTTGTACAGTTGGCTGTCTGATTTTATTTATTTATTTATTTTATTTATTTTATCTTTAATGAATTCCAGATAGATTAGCTTTCAATTTCCATGCGTTTTATGGCCGACTATTTTTTTTTATTAGTTGGCTAATATTGATTACAATAATAAAGCAGATGAGTAAGCGTGTAGACGACATTGGATCAAGGTTGTTCAATAGCTGGGTGTTTGTAAATGAATGTGGACCGGATTCCTATACAACATAATGAAGATGAATAGTAAAATCTGGTAGGGAGGGAAAGGAAACACATGGTGAGCGCTGGTTTTGTCTGGATCTTGCTCAGAAGAATACACTTGCTAAAACATACTGTATGCAGCAACAAAGGGGGTAAAACATTTATTTATTAAAGAGTAAGCTTGGCAGGATTAGCTTTGGGTGGACTTTTATGTTTTAAAAGACAAATCACAGTGTGAGCATCAGTGTGTGTGTGTGTGTGTGTGTGTGTGTGTGTGTGTGTGTTTGTGAGTATGTGTGTGTGCGCATCTTGCTGAGAGAGGATCTTAGGAAAAGGAAACGAATGGCCATGTTCCTGTGATGAGAGCTTCAGCCATAAGGTCCCCTGAGCGCAATGCAACAGCTTTAATTTAGCACCTTCACCCTCCCTTCTGCATGCCACATCCTTCATCCTACTGTCACCTTTGCATCATCAGCAAAGTGTGTGTATATATATGAAGACAGGGATGAGCAAGCAAAGTGCGGCAGTAACTTATTAGAGGGAGGGTCGACCCAACTGGGATTATATAAATGTATTAAACACCAGTGCTACTACTAAGAAAGGGTCCTCCATGGTCATGGGTTCAGTTCCTCCCTGGAATGTGTAAAGTTTGCGTGTTCTCTCCAGGCTTGGTGGGTTTCTCCAGGTACTTCAGTTTCCTCCCACAGTCCAAAGACATGCGGAGCAGGCTAATTGGCATTTCCAAACAGCACATAGTGTGTGATTAAGTGTGTAAGTGTAATTGTGCACCAGGTCCCCTGGGATAGGCTCCAGGCATTGAGTGACCTCATACAACATAAGCAGTATTGAGAACAAATGAGCGCAAAGTGGCACAAATGTAAATCTACAGCTAAGATATAACACAAATATAAAGCTACATCCATCGATCAGCCATAATATTAACACCTCTACCAAGTGAAATGACCATCATTAATCACCAACTATATACCAGTAATAGCGTCACATACCTCATCACACCCCCAGATGCACTGAGGAGCCATGTCATGAGGTACAGATCTGCCTTTGTGGCAAAAGAGAAACAAAAAAAAATAGGTGGTTTTAATGCTAATGGTTTTAAGATACTCTAAATGCTCTGTAATATTTGTAAAATTATTTGTGTCGTAGGGATAAAGGGTGTTAAAACCTAATCAGACTTTAATTATGTGATAAAAGCGTTTCGGAATAAAACCTGTGATATGATGAAGCTTTAGGGTGTTACTGCTACATTTTAAAACAGATGGGGAGGAATAAAAATATGGAAATATATAAGCTCTTGTCCCCACACATTTGCTTACATGTGTTTAACTTGTAATATAGTTTTCCTTTTGCGTAATTAATACACACAGGGCAAAACACATTCAGGCTGCATTCAACCGTGAAACACATTTGTCCTGCTTAATAATATTTGCAGTATGAAAATGGACCAAAAAGATTTCTCCCTTAAATATTTCTTGTCTTTTTAGTTTGATATTTTAAGAGATATTGAAGAGGAAAAGAGTTCAGACAGTGGAGCAGGTGCTTTTTGACATCTCATTTGTCCTTGCAGAGAGCGCTTCCTCGCGCTCTCAATCTCTCATGAGGTCAACGCATACAGCTGTCAGTGTCATAAAACTTAACTATTCACAAGCAAGATGTCACCTCTAGATTTATAAGTGTCAGCATAGACGGTCCTCTGGGGTATCTTGTGTGCCAATGGGTTATACTTATTCTCCTTCCAGAACCTCCAGTAAGAAAAAATGCAGATTTGTTTGACCTCTCTCTGTCTCTTGTGCTCTTTCTCACTCAGATTTGTGTGTGTGTGTGACTGTGTGCCTGTGTGTGTGAAGTAGATCTTGTTTCAGCGGTGCCTGTGTGGCTCAGTGTCCAACTCCTTTTATGACTGTGTTCCCTTCTTTTTATTTCATCCATTACAGGCTCCTTAGACTTTAGAGCTCTAACTTTTACTGCTGTTTGAGATACTTTTCAAGGGTAAAACCCTTTACAAGTTATTCAATGCTACGACAAATATCATTAGTCCTGAAATAGTAAGGCCTATCAATGTGCCCATTTTCTCTTTTACCAGTGTGCTTAATGGATAGATGTATGTGATAGTGTTGAGCTACTATTAGGCCATGCTGAACATCCTGTTACACTTGAGACTTCTAATATACCTGGTAAGATATTTATGTACCATAGAAAATGGCTAAAGATAAAGCATTGTTTCAGAGCTAACAGTTAAGCTACAGTAGGTAACATTTAGCAAGCAACATTCTTGCAGAAATTTTCAATGGTGTTTAAAGTTAAGCTTTAATGCAGCATTTGTTTATCCAGTACACACTTTATTCATTTCCCCAGGATACTATATCTGCATATAATCACAATTTGCACTACAAAACTTCGAAAAAAGTCAAAGGGGGCGAATACTTATGCAAGCCACTATAGCTCTATAGCAAGCAAGCATGCAGAAGCCTAGTTTTGACCGCATTTAAGACATTGCAGTGTATTTCTGCTGTGCAATGACCAGTATATACTGTATGTGTGTGGGCGCACATTCCGCATGTGTGCATGCTGCAACTTTAATCTGTGAGTAATCTCTATTTTGTGTGCCCTTCTTAAAAATGTATGTGCCTTTATGGTTTGGCCAATTGTGAACTGTGGCTGTTTATGTGGGTATAGATTACACTTTAAGTCCTATCTCTGCTGGGAGAGAGAAATCAGGGCAATTAGCCATATCCGATGGGGGCTCCTATATGCATTATTAATCAAATAGGTCATTAGCATGCTGCTAGCGCTCTGGAAAGCAGATCTTATGTCAATGTTCTCCTGCAGTGCCAGGACCAGTTAGCCTTATAGCAGTGCTAACAGCATGGGGGGATAATGGAGAGCCAAAGCCAGCAGTGTGTAACCTGGGCTGGGCAACAAGCCAAACATAAGTGAGGTTGCTGCTATTGTTTACGGTAAAGAATATGCTTTTTACTTGTATTAATGAAGAATACAATAATAGTAATTAAGGAATTTCATCAGAAGATTTTTTAAAAAATTATGGTAATTAGTGGATGTTTGAATCTTGAGAAATATGTGCATTACTGTATGCATCATTTGAGGGTTTATTTCAGCTGGAGCATCTGTAGACACACTAGGGGAGTTAAAACGTTAACCTCTTAATGAAGTAGTAATATTTGGGAAATTTAAAATAGTGATCTTGACTGGAGTTGCCTATGTCTTTCTCCATGAGTGTGTAAGTATGAGGAATATACAAAGTTTTTGCTACTGTTTAATAAATAGCTAAGAGTATGGCAAAACATGTCAATGTATTGTATTAAATGGTACTTCAGCTAGTTTACTAAAAGTTATGTATCTAGTCAGAATTTGAAGATGCATCCAAATTGCATTTTTATGTACTACAGTATATGTTTCTGCCATTTTTCATGAGGGTAAAGATGTGGAGATGTGAGAGCCCATTAGTTGCTCAAACATTATTTTAATAGATTACATAATCAGGCATAGTATTTAAGAGTCAAACACTTATTTAAGTAGTGCATTTGAATGCAAGTACTGGAAAGTAAAACCAAAGAGAACTGTCCAGTTCTAAAAAATGAGTCCAACACAAAAGTGTAAATCCATGCAGTTCCTCGAATGACCACTGGATCAAAAAGTGAGTCAATTCCCATTGACCCTGATTTTAAAATATCCAACTTTACAACAGAAATACATGTTTGCAGTCTGATACGGTAATAGCTTGATTTTCCATTCATGATGACTGTACAGGGTGAATTTTTATGCAATTCACCAGTTACCATTACGCAAAGCCATAAAGTTAGGAGTTAGGAGTGTGGCCGATTTGAGTGACGGTTGCCTTGCAGGTATCGAACCACTAGCTTTTTTTTTTTTCTTCAGGTAACTGGAATCATCATAGTTTAACTTACCAGGAGAAATGTAGTGTTGACATGGGACAATGTGTAGGAGTTTAATCAAATGCAAAGTAATGTTACTGTAGCATATAAATTAGTGTTAGCCATTTATGCGTTTTACATTTACATTTAGTCATTTGGTGAGTAGGCACGTTGAGGTAAGTAGGCATGTTCAAACCAGCAGCCAGGCTCAGTTGGTTCTTCCCATTTTCCATTTTATAAATTAACAGGTGTTTAGGCGGAGTCAGCTCCTACAGTATGAAATAGTTAATGAATATATATTCTGGTATGGTACATATACAGTATTCTGGTATGTTCTTGCACTGGAAGGCCAACAAAGTTTGGGATACTGCTTAATAAATGGCTGAGAATATGACAAAATTCAAGATACTAAAATGGACTACGTACTTCAGATATTTTTCTAGCACTTATGTATCTAGTCAGGATTCTAGACCAGAGCTCCCACAGTCAAGCTTCAAAACTGCCCTTCAGAAATGCTAAGTGTGATGTCATGGAGGGTTTGTGCATTTCTTTTTATATATATATTGTTTCAGAGGAAAACTAAATATTTAATTTAATATATATAATTATATAATATATTTAATATATCAGTAAGCAATACACAGAATTACAAGAGGCACAGTTGACAGGACAGAACAGGCAAAACAGAAGAGTGTTCATGTAGTCCACAGAGCACATGTTGGATTAGCACTTATGGGGTGATGACACACACTGGGCCAAGAGTTCTGACTGTAACATAATGAGGCAACTGACCCCAGGTGAGTCACACAAGATGGTGAGTCATTATTAGCAGTGTTACAGCTGGACACAGTGATAACATGGGCCTGTGGATCAGAGTAGAGTCCCAGAGGCTGCACTGTGGTCTATTACTGTAGCCTATTTCACTAAGACAGGGTCGTTTTAGGAGCAAATGGAGGTCACTAAGTTTGCTGATGAAGTCTGGCTCAGGTTATTTAGTTTTCCCTGGTTTTGGAACCCTCGTGTTAAATTTCAGTGCTACTTTACATCACAGGTCCACACACACTTCACAGTAGGCTTTCCTTTTGAGGTGAATGAGAGATGGCGCAGTCAGGTGTAAGCTGGAAAATCTGCTGAGTTTTTAAAAGAGAAAATTGCTGCTTGTTTTTTTAATTAAAAAGATGATTAACAAAGAGGATATCAAAACTGACAGAGGTGTCGGTATCAGCAGTACCGTGGTGTCTAAGATGGCTTAGTTTAATATCTGCTCACACTTTTTCATTATTCCTATCTTCAACTCTAAGGAAAAGTCACTGCACAGGAAATGATGTGGAAAACCTGTGTGTGTGTGTGTGTGTGTGTGTGTGTGTGTTTGTGTAAAAAAGTACCAGAAGGGCCTGTAATTAAAAAGTTGATTAACATAAAGGGGAGCAAAAGTGACAGTGGTGCCAGTGTCATCAGACTAATATGGACAAGTTTAATATCTTCACTTTCATTCTTATGACACATCCCAGCATACTGAAAATAAGTACTGTCACCCAACAGGAAATTAAGTGGAAAGCCAGTGTGTGTGTGTGTGTGTGTGTGTGTGTGTGTGTGTATACTGTACGTGTGTGTGTGTGTGTGTGTATACGTGTGTGTGTTACTGTCATTCTTGATGTCTTTATTATAATGTTGTCCGCAAATGAACATGCAGGGATCAGGGAAGAAACTAAATTCTGACTGTTTATTCATGCTATGTTACTCTCTCTCTCTCTGTCTCTCACAGCCTGTATTCCCTCAGCTCCCATATTTCACCACCTTCATTCTGTATCCATTTGTACCCATTTCATGTCCTTGCTGACATTCTTCTCCCCATGTATCATAATTGTGTCTGTCATTATGCTGACATTTAGCCCAGACCCTGGTGGATATCAGCGTAGCTCACCAACAATACTGTAGTTAACCACATACACACACACACATACACACACACACACACACACACACACACACATGTGCACACACATGCACACCCAAGCACAACTCCTTCATGCTCCTGTTTATGCTGAGGTTGTCAATGAGTAATTAAAGATGATGAATTGGTGGTTAGGTGGTGTTATTGCGAGAAGCTCTCATATTCATGCCAATATGTATGAGTAATGACTTCATCGGTAGCCCGGCTACTGGAGAGGGTTGGTATTTTCCATCATCCTTGTCAGGATTAAGTGCAATTATCTCACCGACTGCACTTAGCATGCTGTTTGGAACTACACTACAAAGGCAAATAGAAAATTAAAGGACTACTTTGGAATTATTAGTACGTGATAATAAGTGAAAGTGAGAACAATTGTTGTAAGTTGTGAACCAAAACAACTGTGCCGATGAGAACATCCTAACCAACCAAACTCTAGCAAGGTTCTTTTGCAGTAAGTTCCACCAAACAAGACATGGATTATGTGTTACATTTTTCTGTAGATCTGCCAGAGCTATAGCACTGCAGGAATGCCATGTGTGGAAATTTTGACCAATGAACAAAAATAAAAGCAACTAAATGGCTCATGTAATAAATAACAACGTCCAAACTGACTAATTACATAGATATCATGGTAGTGCCTACCATATTTCAGTTAATGAGATTTTGATTTTGATTTCAGACCTACATGCCCATAGACAGGTTTTTCTTTTTTTTTCTTCTTTTTTTTAGGTTTGCTTTATTATGTGCTGTGAGAAAATAATATATAGCGCCAACCCAAAAAGTTTTCTTTCTGTCAATAAAATACTTTATTGCCTCAACTTTAATAAACTATGGATAAAGATTTTCACTTTTAATTTTGCCTGCATAATCTTACTGCAAAGCTCCCCTTGGGTAAAGAGAAAGCTCATTATATGTATTGGTAAAAACATTCTGTATAAAGATAGCTAAAACCTTGCTAGTTAGGCAAGGAGGAAGGAAGTAGGAATGATTTATAGTCATACTTTGATCAAATTATTGGATAGCCATGTTCTGTAGTGCAATGGACATAATCAATTTAGTTTCTAATTACGTAGATACCAGCTGTTAAATAACCAGGATGCTGTTATACTGCATTTGGAATGAAATCTTTAGATTAAATATTTGCTGAAGTTTCTCATATTTTCAAAGTCCTTGAGAGTATTACTTTAAAACCTTGGTAGAGTTTGATATGATTATTACAATAAGCCAAAATAAAAAGGCAAAAGTATAGAATGTAATAGACAAGATGATAATACACGAGTCAAAAGTCAGTTTCTTTGTCTCAATCAATCTCATCAATTTCAAAGAAAAAAAAACCTTATCAAATATAAAAGTATTTTAAATATAGCAAAGAACCTCAACTGTTTCAAAGAATTCAGCGCTTATGACGAAACCCAAATCAACTGTCGGCACTGAAAATCGTGCAAAATTTATTTTATTTTTTTTACAGATTCACAAATTGGTTTGCTTGTTGACTGTGCTTCTGCCCCAGTGACCCAATGTGCTCATAATCTGGGATGATCAGCTTCAGCTCCAGTGGTCATGGTGTTAGATAATTAGCCTGAGCTCATTATTAGGGTTCTTACAGTATATGCTCTGAGGTAATGTGAAGAATGGATGGGAAAGCAACAGCTTTTTCTCTCCCAACATCTCGCTCTCCTCCCTCTGCTGAGTCACAGCTTGGCAGAGATGGAGAGATCATTAATAAACTGTCTAATAGAGTGATTGGTGTGATTTCATGTACAGGGTGAAGCAATGTCATGTTTGCAGAGGCAACCACAGGAGAAAATAAAGCATAAGCGCACAGAAATGTTCACACGGTTTTGTGTCATATAGAGCAGCAAATGAAAAGAAGAGCTAGAAATAGAGTTTCCTGATTTTATGAGAATCGTAATCTCCCTGGGTGACCGTGTGTCTACAATCCATTTCAATGCTTTATGAAATATAGGAGGATAATAACATGAAAGTCTAATTTTTTTCCTGGAGTTGAATTAATATTTCACACTTTAAAAGGAACACTGAAGAAGCTGTAATTAGTTTACAATGTGCTTGTGAAATATCATATAAAGAGAGAAAGAATTCAGTGACAGTATGCTCTGTCTTGCACTAACATCAATCTTATCAATCTTATCAATATTAGCGTTTAATTATGGATTACTATGCCATACTATGCTTGATTTTGTTGTTGTTGTTGTTGTTTTTGACTAGCAATCTAAGAAGTGGTTGGGAGGTGTACTGTATTTCTCATGATGGTCATGTGGGCTGTGGTACTGTATGTCAGCAGTTAAGTCTCAGAGCTAGTCATCAAATAGCGAGGGTTTATCCTCAGCACTGCCAGAAAGCCATTATCGGTTCTTTCAGCAAGACCCAGAGATGTCCAAATGAATCCTCTAGCCTCTGAGCTGAATGCAAAGTCAAGTCTCAATTCTTTAATCTGAAACCTGAGTTAAGTTTCACATCTTTGAGCTGAAATCTGAGTTAGGTTTCATGTCTCTGAGCTGAAGCCAGAGTCAAATTTTACATCTCTAAACTGAAGTCTGTGTCAAGTTGCTAGTCTTTAGTTCTGCACTTTAATTAATACTCAAGTGTTTTATTGCACATAAATAATTCCTTTGGGAAAGCAATGTAATGCACATTGTATAGATTCCAGCATAACCCCAATAAATGTCAGAAACTGTACACACCATATGGAACTAAATAACAAGCTAAAAAGTCTTCCGTCTGATTCAAACCTCAAGTGGGTTCGAAGTGCGACTCAAGTGTGACCTGAGTCCATAAAGACATGCCAAATTTTGCAGCTACAGTATACTGATTATGCTGTATAGGGCCGCATGGGGTCTGGAACCTATCCCAGAGCACAAGGCAGTGTCCCCTGGATGAAGTGCCAAGCCATCACAGGGCACAAATACACACTCAGTCATACGGGCAATTTGAAATTCAACCTGTAATACAAGTCTTTTGACTGTGGGAGTAAAATTGTAAAATTCCACTTTCTACATTAAAAACTATCATGACAGTAGGTTAATCTACATGATCAGTGGACATGACTAACAACAGGAATATCACCTTTACAGGAATTAAAAAATATAACATTCAAGGTATTCAAGTTTACTGGAAGCACCTCTAGTAGGAACATACAAATCAATACAATAAGAGCTATCCAACATGCCGAAAGTGGAGGCACAAAAGTGGATAAAAGTGGATGCACTGGCAACCCAAAAAAAACCCAAAAAAGCATCTTGGTTTCTCGAGAAAAATAAAAATCCACACATGGATGTTTATTCTATGAGTGTTATCCATGGATGGGGGAGACCTTGTAAAAGAAAAAAGGATCTTCTTGGGTTAAAAGTTTCGTTTTCTTTAATGTTACTTGTGTTACTAAAACAAGAACATAAATAAGCATAACTTGGTGCTTATCAGGAGGTCCCCGGTGTGAGCCCCAACACCACAGGTGCTTAACTGTGCATTGAGCTAGCAACCCAACCCAGCTTGATAACTGCAACAGAAACGATGGATATGTATTTCCAGGGTAGGCAGTATTCATAGCCGGATTTGATGGGTGGCATGTGGACGAACCCTGTCCCTATTATTTAGAACAGACTTATTTGCATTTTTCCTCACTATTCTTTTAAAAGTCTAATTGGTTTGGATGAGGCGGCATGGTGGCTTAGTGAGCACTGTTGCCTTGCACCTCCAGAGTCTGGGTTTGATTCCCGCCTCTGTGTGCATGGAGTTTGCATATCCTTCGGGTACTCCGGTTTCCTCCCAAAGTCTAAAGAAATTTAAATTAGGCTAACTGGTATTCCCAAATTGCCTATAGTGTGTGAATGAGTGTGTGAGTATATGTATGTGTGTGTGTGCCCTGCAATGGCTTGGCCACCCATCCAGGGTGTAGGGTGTTTCCTGGGATAAGCTGCAGGCCCCACGCGACCCTGTATACAGGATTAAGTGGTATAGACGCAGACAATGATTTGGATGAATTCTGGTTTATTACTGACCATAGGCTATAAAAATGTAAGAAGCCACAGGTTAGAGTTTATGTATGAAGAACGTTGAAAGTGCCTCTGGGGGGAAATAAGAGCAATGTAGATTTATATGCCAAGAACCAGAGTGAAACACTCGTGAGGTGATGTGAAGATGGAGACAGATGTCTGAACCTTCTCACAGCAGGTAGAATTTTGAAAAGAAAACCTATCAGATGTATCTAAGTAGAGAGACAGTAAGGTGTAAGAGAGATGATGGAAGTGGAGAGAGACCCGGAATTGTTCATTTTGATTTTCACAGGTGTGTGTGTGTGTGTGTGTGTGTGTGTGTGTGTGTGTAGGCATCTGTTTCTCCCATGTGGGAGCATGTGTCTTGGGCAGTCCACAGAAAAGGGCATCTGTCATGTTCTATCATGAGGAGAAGCAGGAAAAAGCATAATCTATTGAGAAGCTGTCAGACAGAGTGTACGTGTATGTGGGTATTCGTGTGTGTGTCTGTGTGTGTGAGGCTTAGCAGCTGAGGAGACGAGTGTTTTTAATGTTGAAGTTGGTTTTCTTCCCGGCCTGTGGCATTCTGAAAGATTTGTCGAGTCAAACTACACAACGCAGCATTTTAAGGATAGACAAGCTGAGGAACTGTGAAGGTGTGATGATGGAGATGTACTCCATACTGTTTTTTTTTTTTTTTTTTTTACATTTGTTTGTGTTTTAGAGTAGTGTGAATATGCGTGAAAGGGTATGTGTGTGTGTGTGTGTGTGTGTGTGTGTGTGTGTGTGTGTGTGTGCATTCATGTCAAACTAGGACGTTTGATTGTGCAGAATGACACAACAGTTAAAAACTTCACAGGTAAACCCTTCATTTATATTTCTATTTCTATATTATCACCAGCTACACTAATGCACTTATCCCAGCATTTCACTAGTGCTTGGATGCCATCATGGTAGAAAGTTTTCTCAGGACACCAGAGGCATGATTAAGACAACCTGCACCTTAAAACACTGGCCTCCCAGGAACTCCTTTAATGGACCAAACATGTGGAAATAGCTTTGAGCAATGTCAGGACTGTATAGGGGATATGGCAATAACTCCCAGCTGAGTTCTTGTAATGTGTAAGTGGTGCTGATTTTATTATCTGTCAGGCATTCAAGAGTCATGCATTCCACTTACTGAGTGTTCATGGGAACAAACAACTGCAGAGCGCGGCCAGGATCGTCATTCAGGGACATACAGTGTGTGTGTATTATCAATTGTACACCAGTGAACTGACAGGACCATGGGCAACCAAAGTGCATTTATGTCTGAAAAGCAGAATGCTGGTTGTTGATCTAGCATCCAAATTCTCCATATCTCAATCCAATCAAGTTTAATATGTATATTAATATATTTATAAGATACATACTGTATATATGTTCTGACTTCTTTTAGACAGCAAGCCCCATTATTATTCATCTAGCCTTATCCATGACCTCATGTTTATCTAAATTTCCACCTTTTTTTTTTTTACTGCTACAGTATCTACAATGTCTTCTCCTCCCGTCTGCCAGTTTTATGAACTGTAATGGCCATAGCAGTATGAAATCTTGCTCCCATGTATTTATGATAAAAGGCAGAGACTAAACACTGTCACATGATATCTTGCCATATTTTACTGCGCACCACATGAAATTTTTTTTTGCTTCTTTACATCTGGCAGTCAGAACAACACAGCATCAATCAAGAAAATCGTAATCAAGAATGTAAGGCCATAATTATAATATATTGTTAAGCACACTCCCAATATTCAAATCTCTAAAATGTCCCTCAAAAATATGTATAGGCAATCATGATCATAACTAAATTTAACAAATAGCCATTAATTATTATTACCACCATTTTAAGTGTTATGGTTTACGGCAGTTCTGTATGTGGTGTGCCTGAGTGGTGTTGCTGTACTCCAGAAAAAGCTGCTGCCCGACCAATGAGGATTAGGGAGGCTACAATGACAACAAGTAACATTGCTCAGTTCTGATTTTTTTTTGGTCAATTTCATTATTTCCGCATCATAATGGAGGTTCAGAAATATGGCATGAGAGTCCAGCATTGGCATGTGCAGAGGTGACAGATGGTGTGGTACGGCTGGGTTTGGGTTAGTGAACAGCAGTGCAGGTGTTAGCCTGGCAAAGAAGTGCGTGACTGGGAAAAAAAGGTTGAATAAAAAGAAAAAAATTATCAAGATGTCTTACAGTCATGTCTATTTTTTTCCTTTAAAACGTGAGTGTACACAGCACAGCACAGTGTCATTATTACAGTTTTTTACATTACCAAATGCATATTTCATATATCTTTTTTTTTATTTTTTTTTTACTTTTGTAACATAGTCATAGTCATAGGACATAGTCATTCCTGTGATGTCAATAAATATGTCAGAGGTGGTATTTAATTACTTTTGGCCTCCTGTTGATGTTCTGAATGTTATGAAAATGTCAGCTGATTGATTCTTGTTTAATAGCCACAATAGCTTGTTATTTGTTACAGATGAAATAATTCACTCGGTTATAATTAGGGCAGGACGTGTACACCTTTGTTTAAAATCCAGGAAAGACCAAAATGCCACTGCAGTGTTACACTCTGCCCACACACACACACACACACACACACACACACACACACACACCAATTTTAATGCAACACCACCCAAATTAAATAATAGCAACTGGGCAAAGACTCTAGCTCTACCACTACAACTGCATTATGCTTGCACCTACAGTACAGTACAGGAAGTTTAAACCTGGCTCATATGTGTCTAACCACATAAATTTAGAATATACAGTATGTTCCTTCATTTTCACTAGCAGATCTATTCTTGTCCGGGTTAAAACCTTTTCTCAGAGCACCAGGCATACACTGCAGAAAAACTGTACATGCCCCGTAGAAAACCAGTTCATTACAAGATGCACACACGGTCACACTCTCAACTACTAGAGACACTTTAACATAGTGTGAATGTGGAAAACCTTGAGGAAACCCTACGAACACAGGGTGACCATGCAAAAGGCAGAGCCTGGAACAAATGTAAACAAAGAAATAAATGCCATGTGTGCAGGGTGGAATGTCTCAAGCAACTAAAATGGTTCTGGCTTGTCATAATATATTCATGAATAATAAAAAAAAGTATTGTTTGTTTATTGTTAGATGTATTCATTAGCTACATTATATGAAAAACATTTCTAGTGAACTCTACCATTTGCACCTCTGAGTATATACAAAAACCTACATGATTGCTGAGATGTTATGATGATGTGGAGATTTTTTTTTCCCCATAGAATTTGGATTTCAGATTTTATTTCCACTGCATTCGGGAATATGTTTCCACAAGAGAGACAGAAGTGTTTTTGTCTTGTTGTTATTACTTTGTGCCTGCAAAGCTGGCGGTGACAGCCAGTTGGGCCCTGTGTTGCTGTGAACCGCCTGCACCATTGCTCATTACTTTTGAATTCACAGTGAATTACTGCCACTGTGCTTACAAGCCAATTACAGGTCATTTGTGCACTCTTACTTACTATGTCTCGACTAGACTCTAACTAGGTCTGTTTCACTATTTCATCGCAAATTACTTCAACTCAGTCAATACAGTGGACTGCACAATAAATAAACAAGTAGAATGCTCTCTCGACACACCACAGGGCCGACTGGAGAAGTAAGAATGCCAATTGCTAGAAGGGTTTTTGTGTGTGTGTGTATGCTATCAGTCCTATTCAAATTGTGTAACGATAGATAATGTATGGAAGGTTTTGTTATAGTCTTATGTTATTAAAGATTTACTGTTTTAGTGGACAGAATGTGTACACAGCCCGTCTTGCATCTATAATGTATGAACTCCATTTTAATCTCATTTGGTTTTGTATATAAAATATTATGTCCATAAATAGTCTATTCTAATGTTTATTGTCTCTAGGGTACAAAAAGGTATGAGAATGAGGGATGAAGAAGATAATTGAAGCTAACGTGATGACAGTGATAGCAAAAACAAGCAATGACAAAAAAAAAAGTGAGTGTGTGATAGTTGACAGTGATGATGATTGTATGTGGATAGGAGAGTGTGTGGAATACATAATAACTGATCTGATTTTATCTTCGCTTAGACCCCTGCCAGGATGTGTGATGACACCACAATGAGGCAACTCATCAACACAACCCAATAACTGCTAAAGGCATTCAATCCCAGCCACAGTAGGGGCAAACACTTGGACAGAAAATCATAGAAATAACATTTCTTTGTATATGGCAATTGAAGAAGAAGAAAGATGTGTGTGCGCTGATAGTCCAAAAAATCTAGAGTATTTCGCACATGCATTTTTATTATGTATTATGGGAGAATATACACTAATCAGCCATAGCACTGCAAAGCAAAACTTTATGCACATTATTGCGTAGGTTCCCCTTGTGAGACCCCCGGCAACTCTGGCCCCTTGGGGTGTGACCCAGGTGGTACCTGGCAGTGGATCCTTTATGCGATGTGGCTTTAATGGATCAGATGTGGTTATCCGGCAAATTTCTATGGGTCCTCAGTCAGACTGGGATATGGGGAGTTTTTGGAGGTTGGGTTGGCAGCCTTGGGCTCTTTGCCTGCTGGGTCCCATGCGTGCCGGTTTGTGGTGTGCTGGGTGTTCTGGTGTCTTTCTATTGGGTGCAGAATTGACTTTATTCTGTGATTTTTTTGGTTTTATTGGCTTTTTTTTGTGGGATCAGACAAGATAGCCTGTGGGCTTTGGTGAGCCTTGGATGCCCATTATCCTGTTACCAGTTTACTGAGTAAATGTTATGTGTTGTTAATCTTATGGCTGATTTGGTGCATGTTTTTGGTAAGTAAGGGCAGTTTTGCATGAAACTGGTGGCCATATTGAACTGTTATTCATTATTGCACTTAAGTATTTTTTTCGAGCATCAGTAATTTATTCAAGTATTTCCATTTTTGCAGACTTTAGATATTTACTTCTATTCACTTCAAAGCAAGAAATCCTACTTCTTCCTACTGTAAGTCCTAAGTCTTGCCAATGGTTATTTGTCACATCGCTCTGCAGTAAAAGAAAATTGAAGTGGCTCAAATATTGACATCTGCAAATGGAAAATTAAGCTTAGCTCTATTTTCTTTGTGAAACTGGTCCAGGGCTTTTTTTTATTGTTAAATTTCCATTTTTGAAAGCTAGCTCTGCCACTATACACAGTTAAATGTAAGTGACCCGACCCGCCCCCCCCCCCCACCCCTCCCCACCCCCGTCTGTCTGTGAATAAAGCTCACACCTACCTTTGTTTTCTTTCTGCTATTCGACAACTTGTAGGGGTAAATGCTGTAGGACATATTGTATGCACAAACCTACAACAGTCTGAAACATCGAGCTTACAGTGTTTGTATCTATGACGGCATGACGTCTTCTTTTCTGCAGTCCATCAGAGGAAGAGTTGAGAGAGGGCAAGAGAGGAAGAAAGAGAGAGGATAAAGGAATAAAGAGAAGGAGTGTTATCATAGCACTAATGAAAACTAATGGACATATTCAGAGTTGTCATGGCAATGGCACTGCTTATGCTGGAAGTGCAGTTACCTCTGACCAACATTATTTTGTGTCTATGTGGGTGTGTGATAATGAGTGTGCCTCACAGCGAGAGAGTAAAGAAGTCTGTGTGTGTGTGTGTGTGTGTGTGTGCCTGGATGAGAGAGAAGGAGAGAAACCTGTGAATTACGGGCACTGTGAATATAGCTTAAACAACAAGTTAAACCTGGACCCAGAGGTGAAACCATGTAGTAGCCATGGTAACGTGGAGAAAGTGTTTCAATATCAACAGGCCTGTTTTTTTTTTTTTATTCATTTTTTTTTTTACTCATGGTCTATTTTAAGACCATGTCACTGTTGGCATTTACAGGTGAACCTGATAAGCTTTTACTGAATATACTGTATACATGAAGCAACTTATACAGTGTACAGTATACATTTACAATGTGTACATCCTGTGTATGCAATTGTCTTAAAAAAAAAAACATTACATCTAATAAAAGCTTTTAAGTGTAAGTTGTAAGTAAAAGTTACAATGGCATTTGAAAAATTCCATTGAGAATATTTTGCTTGTGTACCAAAAGAGAAGTAAGGTTAATCATGGTACAGTACAAGAGCAAACTGTTACATTGTTGCTTAAGCTGTACAGTGAAGGGGAGCTGGAATATAAGTGTATACATACCACAACATACACTACACACACAAACACACTCATATCCACCAATGTCACGCTTCCTAACAAGACCGGACAAACTTTCTGCTCCAGAGAGACTAGCCTGGGAAGTTTGGTGTCAACATCTGAACAAGAGCACTGTACAATACACAGTGGCACATTACACCTTCCCCCTCCTTCTCCTTATATATAATTTATAAATATATTCTACACATTGATGCAGTTATCTAATCTAATCGAACATTATATAATAGGAAAAAATAAATGAATTCACAAGACAGGAAGGGCTTGCTGTCAACAGACTGAATCCATGGATCCAGCCTGTTTAATGTTAACAGTTCAGTTGGGGACGGTTGGTGTTATTGTGTGGGGAATGTTTTCTCGACCCATACCGCGCGCCTTAATACCAACTGAGTGATGTTTGAAAGATACAGCCTATCCGAGCTTCTTTGTTTCTGACCATCTTGTAATGGTTACTGCCAGCATGTTAACGCACCCTCTCACAAAATGATCTCAAGCCGGTTCCATAAATATGACTATAAGATAAGTATGCTTTAGTGGCCACTTAATTTTAACAAAGCACCTTTAGGATGTGGGAAAATAGGACATTCGTAGATTATGTAATATCAAGATGGACCAGAAATCTCAAAGAAAGGATCCAATACCATGTGGAATCTATGTGAGGAAGGGGGATCCTACTCGGTATTAATAAAAGTGGCCATAGGGTCAATGCAATGCAATCTATAATGTATTGACAGTCAGGACAATCAGTCAAAATACATTCTGTTACTTCCCTTCGTCTGGGACTCATATTGAAGTGGTTGGTTTGTTTCTCTTTCTCACATTCTCTCTTTTTCTCTCTCTCTCTCTTTAACTCCCTCTATTCTTTCTCAACCCGATTCTCTGTCTGCACAGCTTTTTTCTTTCATCTCTTACGTTTCCCTCATTCCCTTTTACAACACTGTCTTGTGAATTACACATGCGCTGTGAATCCATTAAGTCAGCAGGCCCCATCTACATTCAGTAGGTGTCCTTTTTTCCATCCCTGAATTAAAAATAAAGCTGGCGTCCATTTCTTCTACGCTTTCCTTCTCCTCCAGAACTACAGATCCAGATTGGAGCTGAAACAAAAATATATATAAATTAAAAAAAAGACACCTGGCCCCAAGAGACAGCCAAAAGCAAAAAAAAAAAAAAAAAATTGACTAGGGTGTTCCATGAGATTCAATGTGTTACAATAGAAAGGAAGCCTTCCCAGTATTGTAGAGGTCTTTCATTACCCTGCTTACAGCTAAACAGAGAGATCACCTCATAAATCACTACTGTACTGTAATAACAGCAAGGTTAATACAGAAAGCCTGACTCACTTTAGCCTTGATGTAGTATAGTGCGATTATTTGCTGTGAGAAACGTTAGTAGGTGGTGACGGTGATTCAAGTTCAAGTTCAAAGGCTTTTATTGTCATTTCAACCATATACAGTTAGTACACAGTGAAACGAAACAACGTTC
>JAQQZS010000015.1:15332440-15351446 GCA_030068045.1 Platyallabes tihoni | reverse complement strand
TTGGTTTACGAGTGTTTTGGAATACGAGCCCGCTTCCGGAACGAATTATGCTCGTAATCCGAGGTTCCACTGTATATTAATTATCATAATAATGCCATAATATGATTTTTTTTATTATTGTAATAATGCCATTTTGAAACCAAATATACCATGTTGTTTTATCTTTAGGACTATCTGACAGACCTGATAACCAACGACAGCGTCAATTTCTTCCGCATGTCCAAGAAAATTTATCCTCACAGGCCAGTTATGATGGTGATCAGTCACGCCGCCCCCCACGGCCCAGAGGATGCGGCGCCACAGTATTCCACTGCCTTCCCCAATGCATCCCAACACATGTGAGTACCCCCTGCTGCTCCTAGTAAGGATGAGAAAGAAAAGGGTTCCTTGAATAGATATTTATAGGTTTTGTCAAAGTCTTCCATGTTAACATGATTAATCCCTCTTGTGGTTTGAGGTTCCATGTTCCATTAGTCAGTTGTGAGTTGTTTGTGCGGTGGGGGTGGGTGTGGGGCTGCTTCTGAACTGTGTAATGATTTTCAATCATATGTAGCATTTCTGCTGATGTATATGATGTTTTTTTTTCAAAGTGAGAGACTCCATTGATCGTTCTTATTATAGTTATTTCATTACTGTTTAATTGATTCCGATGGTGTTTTTTCCATACATTAATAACATCAGTCAGCTGGCCAAATAAATTTTTTTTGTTGAAACTGCATCCCGAACAAATCCTCTACATGTTCATATAGTCCTTTACATTTGAAGGACTGCTAAATATTTAGAAGGCTTCTGTTTCATCCAGAGACCACAACATGCTTCTCCCTGTCAGCACAATATTCGAAACAGGAAGCGACATGACAAACTGAACCTCATTATTCCATACACAGATCTGGGAGTCATCACTTTCACTTGAAGCACACTCCAGACTACTGTTTTCAACTGGAGTAGCGACCGGTTCCCAGAATTTACAGAATTATGACTTATCATGTCTTTGTGCAAACCATTTCAGTGCTCCTTTAACATTTCTGTGCTTGAATTGTATCCTTCATCCCTTCTAACCATTCACATAGGATAGAAGCACTTTTGTGTGTGTTATGCATCATGTTCGGATCTTCTTTGCCATATCAATGGACTTTGGTTTGTGGTTGCGTGCATAGATAAGAAGATTACACACACGTACAGCAATAATTAATAGGAATCCATGTCGTGACATCAAACAGCTGTTGAGTGATGCATCGTCTTCACTGTCCTTTGTCCATGCTTTTTATTTCCACACAAGAAGCACTTCAGATTCGCAGAAGAGCTAACTGTTTCGAGCTGACATTTCTCTGGGCCCTGTCTCTTTTCCTCTCTGTTTGGCCTGTCACTATCTCATTTTCTGCCTGTCTATGCGCAAATTTTCCACTTTAACAAAGAAACAGCTCTCTCTCTCTCTCCCTCTCCAAGTATACTTGTTTTCTGCCCACATACTCATTTGTTTTCTCCTCGCTGCTATCAGATGTCATTTCTCTTTTTTCACCATTCGCACACACACCCAAACACACACACACACATATACACACACAGAGAGATATTCGGTTTGTGCTTAAATCCTGCCAGCGGGTGCTGCCGTTGTTTTTGCCATGGCTGGATTAACAGCCCCATCTGTAACCCAGCTGATCCAAACCTCCAGCATTCTTCTTGCTATTCTGTTCGGACCAGCATTACAAACCTCCTTCTCAGCAATCCTTGTGATTTTCCTTTGTTCAATCTGAATTGAAACTGAATCTTGTAAAAAGGAAAAGCAATCTTGTTTGAGTAATGATGGTAGTAGTAAGTAATTACTACTAGTAGTACAGTATTATTATTTCTACTACAAATATTATATGTTAAATATATTATTGAATGCCCCATTTAGACCTGTGACAAATGAAAATGAACAAAAACAATTACTAAGGCCCTGATTTAGTAGGGTCCCTAATATTTTTTTGCATAGCATTGAATGCATTTGTGCAAACAAAATATTAAATAAAATAATAATAATCATAATATTTAAAATAACTTCAAATCTAATTGAGAGTTCAGCTCACTGAAGAATGAAATTGAAACTGAATTACAGTATACCACCATCTGAATGTGATGAGAAGTGTCAAAACATAAGCTTTAATATGATGAGAATTTAAGAAAAGCATAAGGGTGTAGACATGAGAGTTTTCCATTCAGAAGACATCCAAATGACAAGCTTTTCACATGAGCAGTGAAAATTCTGTTTTACATAGAGCTTCATTTTAAGAAACTTTCAAGTTGTTTAGACATAGTAAGACATCATTTAAAAAAACAACTTCTCATTATTAGGACATTATTTTGAGAAAATGGTCCAATTTTGCATCTAACTGGCAGATTCATTTGCATATATAATCAGAGGCAGACCGCGACCCTGAACACAGGATTAAGCGGTATAGAAAATGAATGAATGAATCAGAGGCAGAAGATAACTAAGTACATTTACTTTGTCACTGTTACTGTAAGTACATATTCATTGAGTAGTTGTATTAGATGATGACTTTTAATTTTACTCCACTACATCTTACAGCAAATATCTGTACTTTTTACTTCACTACATTTCTGCATGTTGTTGTGTTACATAACTAGAGTAGTGTATAGTATTTAAAGCCAGAGCTATCTGCTGACCATAATTGAGAGACAGAGAATTTTTTTGCTATGACAGTACGTTTGATAATTAAGTACTTTTGTGCTTCTACTCAAGTAGAAATGTAAATGGAGTGCTTCTACTTTTACAGAAGTAGTATTTTACCTACTGCATCTGTACTTCTACTCAATTACACCCACCACTGCATGTACTTAAAGCATCTGTGGATTTCAGTCTCCCTTCCCTGTAATTGTACCATTTAGATAAAAGTCGTTCTACTGCTGTGAATACACAAAACCAGAGTCATTTGTTAATAGTAAAACTACAATGCTTTATAAAAACGTGTAGTTATCCAGATTGCACAGTTTTGAAAGGGGCTTGCTTCTGTGCTAAAAGGATGAACACATCCTTGATTGGTGTCTTGATGAGATGATGGTGATGAAAAGTATCTCCCGTAAAATAACCCGTTATTCCAAAATCTCCTGTAGTTATAAATTTGGATTGAGATCTGGGGAGACTATGAAAAGGTAGAGTATGTGCATTTTCATATGCTTGGTGTGGCAGGGGGTGGGTGTAACTCAGTGGTTAAGGTGATCAGAAGGTCCCAGATTCAAACCTCAGCACCACCAAGTTGGGCCCTTGAGCAAGATGTATAAGGGCCCTCAATTGCTCAGATGTATAATGAAATAAAAATATAATCGCTCTTGATAAGGGTGTATGCCAAATGCCATAAATGTAATGGTAAATATGCACCAAACCCTTAAGTAACTCCACCTGCTCTGTAGATGGGTGGTTGGGTGATCGATTAATAGCCCACTTTTATTAGAATAGAAAAGTTTCACAATAGAATAATGGTGATTATTCAGAATAAATTTGTATTTGTTTGCAGTGACTATTCTTCTTAAGGTGACCCAAACAATTCCATAAAATCACCCACAGAATAACAGAGCTGACATTTTTCCCTCTTTCTTGTTAAGCCTGGCTGTTTTATTTTCTTCTTATAAAGAATAATTCCATACTGATGTGAACTCCCTAACATAATGCATAGAGACTGATGGAGAGAGCAACAGAAAAATGGCTTTCTTTCAATCTCTGTTGAAAAAAATACATGAACACAGCGTGTTAAAAACAGTATTTTTCTACTTGAAGGACTAATGAGTTAGAGCTGCAATACTGTGGTGCATTTTTCCGTTTGAAGGATAGGTGCTAAAAAGCTTTAATGGTAGCTTCAAAAGAGCAAAGCATTTCTGTGTGTGTATAAGGAGGTGCACGGACTTTATGCTGTAGTTGTATAATTGACCACTTTTGCATGTCACAGAAAAGTCACTACAATTTGTTATCTCACTTTACAGAACCTTAGAACATCCATTAAGCGCCCCATAGTGACAGAATAAACGTGTGGTCATACGTTAACATTTACTTACCAGCCAGACGGCTTTAATTAGGTCGTCTTATGTGCTTCTCGTCTAACGTCATTGACCCAAACATTTTTTTTTCCCTTTCATAGTTGCAGTTTCTTGGGCATGTTGTCATGTGGGACTTTTAATTCTTCTAATTGTTCTCCAACTCTCCATTTTTCACAATAGTGACAACATGCCAGCTGCTTCCTCATCTCCTATTCAACTGGATTCAATTTGATTTGTGTAGCATGTCACGAAGCAGCTTTACAGAAATCTGGTTGTAGATTTAGATCCCTAATGAGCAAGCCAGAGGTGACAGGAAAACCCGCAGGAAGAACTCTTTAGAACAATGAGACCCATCCTGTTCTGGTGACATCAGATAGTCGGATTATCAGTCAATATAATATACAGGTGTATAAAGTCTAATAATCTTTTTTCATTCAGAAATGCACATTTTATAAAGCTGATGCACATTTTATAGACTAATGTTAATATATATTATACTATATTATATTATACTAGCATTAGTACCCGTCGTTAATGATTAAAGAATTTGTAGAAATTCTTAAAAGGAAAAAGCTAAAAATAAGCTGATCAGAATCTGGCACATAACTGCTTATCAAAATTTAGATTTAATTAAAGGCTCAACATACAGTTTTCATAGTGTACGCACCATTGTTTTGAGTAAGCCATGATGAGTCATAATGTTGTGTGTGTATATTAAGGATTTTGGCAGTTTATAGGTGCATTAAAGTGGTTTCCTTTTGCATACTCTGTGTATACATGGCAAACTTTTGCGTTGATTGGCTCTGTTGAGTAACGCATACTGTATAGCAACGCCCACCAAAAGCGCTGAATAAGTAAAAACTTTTTTTTTGCAGAAGCTGTGACATATTCTGGCACATAACTGCTCATAACTTGACTTTATGGCTTACATTTAACTTCAGGTAAATACTAAAGGACTGACAAAGTCTCATTAAATTCTGACCAGACAGTTTTTGCGTGATGCTGGAACAAAATCTGTCTAGACAGAAATACAGACAGACATACAAAAAAAATTTATGTATGAAACATAAAGATATAATTGAAAGAGCTACAGGCAAAACTGTTCTTTTATGTATATATGCACTGTATGGATCCTTTGGGTTGTATTCTGTAATTTTTTTCCAGTCACTCTCAAACCCCTTGTTCAACAAGTCATCCCTCTAAAGTACTTCCTCAGCCCTGGACAAGCCAAGCCACTTTTTATATTTTGCTCTAATACTCCATGAAGAATCTCATGAGAAACTCCCACTGGTCCTCTTGTGTCTGCTCCGCTGTCTGCTCTAACAACCTCCCACCAGCGTGAAATTCCCTTCTGAGGTCTTCTGCTCCTTCACTTTGCCCCTAAGTAGGGAGCCTACTTTGCCCCCAGCTTTGTAACAGTCATGTAGTGGATAAAATTTTTTTTTGCTCTCGGACTGAAGCAGTGCTCAGGATAGAAAAAAGCTATTTGGGTCCCTGCAGTTTTCCTGCGAGCCTCCACTTATTTTCTCCTCGCTCTTTTTTTTGCTGGGTCAGATCCCTCACTCTTCTCACAACAGGGGCCTTCACCTCCTTCAGCACAGTGAGGGAAGAAGGAGAGGAACGAATAGTTATTTCCATACAATCCGATTATTTTACTTTCTTACCAGGGAGATGAGTTTACAGGAGGAAAAGCAAATGAGAAAACAGGATGGCGAGCAAGCAAGGGGGGGGTGAGAGGGTTGGTTGAAAGGATTAAAGGGATTATGCATGGACTAGTAAAGTAGATGAGGGCCAAAGAAAGTGCAAGGAAGAGAGTGAGAGTTAGAGATAAAGAAAAAGTTTGTGGGGGAGATTACAAAGAAAAAAGGAAGAAAAGCAAGAAAAAAAATGACTAGGGGATCTAAATCTGCAATCGACATGGATTTATTGTAAGACTGCTTTGTGACTATATCTGTTGTTAAAAGCACTACACAAATAATATTCAACTCCATTGAAATGAGAGAAAAGGAAAGTGGGAGATTATGTTATTTTCTCTGGCTTAGAGGACAGAATTGCGATGTAACTAAGGACAATAACGTCTCCAATGTATTCAAAGTTTTAATCTGTGAGATATGTGATTGTATGTATATGTATATTGCAAAAAATAATAAAGAGTTTGCTTTTTTTGTGAATAGAGGAAAAAGATGTTTGAAATGCTGGGTTATACTTTAAACTGTGCATCCACAATATGGCTGCTGTATCCTGTGGTTGAAATTAATTAGGCTACGCAACAGTGTGATGTAATGCCCTTGTAAATTGTGCAGGCAGTAGAGCAGCGTGTCTGCAAATGCATAAACAAATTAACCTCGTTTTAAATCACGTGCATATACACTGTTTTAGACTTTTATAGAATACAGTTACCCTTACGGCCTCAATTTTACTAAAATAAATTATGCTTAATTCTGTTTATACATAATGTTGAAATTAATAATACATGTTCAGCTTACATATTTCACTTGAATGGAAATTCTGCTCGTAATTTAAAAATGTTGATACATGAATCTTTTTTTTTCTTTGCTTTTTTTTTTGATGATGTTTGTCTTCTGTTAGAATTTTAAACGCCTTTTGCATAGACTTACCAATGGATCTGTTGTAGGAACAAGTCTACTGGATTTTCTAGATTAGCAAAGACTTTTAAAAGAAAGGTCGTGATAATAGATTTGTGATGTAACTCTTGACAATAATCATAACGAAAGCCGAACGCTTTACTGGGCCTTGTTAGTGTGTTTTTAACATCGCTGTGCACATTCAGGACTGTTTGCTAGTTAGTTCATGTTGCTTCTAATCCTGAAAATTCAAATGTACATCGAGTCATGTACAGCAGGAAAATATGTGAATGATGTCATATGCATTGCTACTCGACATGAGAAATCAAGCACCAGCATAATGTTCAGTAAATGCCACTTTTTTTCTTGGTATACTTTTTTTTTTTAATAATTATAACTTTAGAATCATAAATAAATGGACTATGTCTCAAAGTACAAACTATTAACACTAAGAGTTTATTTTATATTAGGCATAGTACCAAGTATGAATTACTATACAGTGGTACCACAGCATACAAATTTAATCTGTTCCAGAGGCGAATTCTTAAGGCCCAATTTTGCATTGCGAAACACATTTTCTCATAGGAAATAATGTAAATACAGATAATTCATTACAGCCATCCAAAGATTTTACCAATTTCCAACACTATAGTTGTATTTTTGCATATACAAACAATGAGAGAATTTAGAAAATACATGTAAATTAAGTAAAATATTAAATAAATAGACATTTAACCTGACTTAACCTTAATTTATGATTCATCTTGGCACCAGCTGCTTTAAAAAAAACAAAATCGAAAGTGGTTAAGTTTTCCTCTTGTTCCAAGAGATTAAAAATCTTGCATCAAGCAGCATTTAGAGAAGGTTTCAAAAATCTGAAGTTTACTCATACTTTATCTTTTATGACTGTATTTGGAAAAGAAACCCAGTACTTCATACTCAGATGGTTGCTTTATTGAGCAAATATTTTGCAAGAAATGTGCCTCTGCATACAAAGCATTTTTGGCATATGAGGGACCGAGCCAGTTGAGCTTACATCTGGTGGAGCGTACATTCGGTCGCACGTACTTTCGGTAGCCAATCAAAACTTGTTTGCATCAGTGGACAGCAAAGAGAAGCGAGTTTACATATTTTATGCGTTATTTTTTTCAGTCAGTTTCAAGCAGTGTAATGAGCGCCAATTTCCGTATTCTGACAGATGTGACAACAGAAACAGATGAGCTAATTATTCAGCTTTTTTTTTCTTTAAAATTTTCTTTTTTACATTAACTGGCTCTTCTGTAGGTTTAAAGGGTTAATAGAAAAAGTATGAAAAATCAGACAAGCAAAGAGTCACAATTTGTAGCAGTGTGACTAATTGTTCAAGGCTTTGAGTTACTGGTCACAGGGCTATGAGCTCAAATTCCAGCGCCACCCTCCTGCCTCTGTCAGGTGCCTCAGCAAATGCCTTTAACTGCTCATTTGCATCTGGTATGTTTGGATAAGACCATCAGTCAAACGAGCACATGTGAATTGTAGTCAAGCTGAACAAAAACAGAAACAGGCAGCAAACATGCTCTGCTTAATCCCTAAAACACAAGGAATGCAATTTGGAGGATTTTTTGTTTTCAATCTTCTCATTTTCATAGGTCAGGAACTGTAAAAACAGGGGTGGTTGCTATTTCAGTTTCTCACGGAAGAACTTGTGTGTGTGTCTGCGTGCACATGCATGCATTGTGTTTTACTTTACTTTAATGTGTGTTGGTGTTAATCAATCTTTCGTTAATTTTTTTGTCTTACTATCCTAATGGATACCTTCCACTGAGACACACACAGTACAGACTGAAACATCAGGATTACTGGCAGATAGATGCTGGCATGATTAAAAATCTGAGGTTCAGTTTGTGTGAAATCCTTAGAAAAGAGAGTGAGTGATAAAGCAATTTAGTTTGCTCTGAAGTAGCAGAAGCCTAAAAAAATAAAATAAGTGTCAGATTAGAACAGAGAGACAGTGACATCTAATAGATCTTATCCTCACCTCAATCACTGAAATGATCTAGATGCCCGAATCCTCTTTACATGTTTGGCTTGTACAAAGGAGGAACTGAATTGCCAATGGCAACGAGTCATTTTCACTAAATTCCTCAGCTCTTATTACTCTTATATTTACTTGAACAAAATAGAAATTATTTGAAAAGTAATTTCTCATGCTTTTTAGATAAGCCCAGCAGCTCACATAAAGCTTTATGAGTGAAGTACTGTATACAGGTATCTCCGTCTTTAGTAAAATCATTGATTTTAACACACATGCTCATTTAAAGTCACGATTGTCCCCTGATCTATTATAGCACCCCAAGTTATAACTATGCTCCAAACCCGGACAAGCACTGGATCATGCGCTACACTGGTCCGATGAAACCCATCCACATGGAGTTCACCAACATGCTGCAGAGGAAGAGGCTGCAGACGCTACTGTCTGTGGATGACAGCGTGGAGAAGGTAGGAAAGAAAACCCACACACACATGCACACACACATGCACACACACACATGAAAAGCTAACTGAGATAAGTCCTTTTTTTAATACATTGTTTTAACATGCAGCTAAATTAAGGGTCAGGAGAGTGAGGTTTATTAGGAAGCTGCTGCAGACTTTGTGGTTTTTGTTGGTGGATCAGATGACCTAGATTATTTTTAAAAGTTGTACTGTATAAAGCACTAATTTTCAGAATCCCACGGCAGTCTGAGAGAACTTTTTTTTTTTTTTTTTTTGAGCCTAATTATCTAAATCTAAAAACTAAGTCATGACAAAATTGGGCCTAATTAGTTTTTTTTTTTTTTTTTTCGGTAGAAAGTTCAGAAATAAATGATCACTTTATACATTTAAATAACGAGCATAATATTTGTATAATTGGGTTATGGTTATAAAATTAATTAGAGTGAGTCTGTAAAAAAAAAATTTGCATTGAAAGGGCTTCCTGTGTCCGAGGCTTGAGAGCATGTCTATAGATTATGAATTCGGCGGCGAGTGGGAATTTGACGGCTTTATTAATCGCCTGTGGAGCACTGTGCGAGCTATGTAAAACCTGCTTGGTTTGTACTACATTTGTCAGTGTCACTATACAATGCCATTTCTTTTATTTTCTGTAGATTCATAATATGCTTGTGGACACTGGCGAGTTGGACAACACATATATTATCTACACCTCTGATCACGGCTACCACATCGGGCAGTTTGGACTAGTCAAGGGCAAATCCATGCCTTATGAGTTTGATATACGAGTTCCTTTCTTTATACGAGGCCCCAGTGTGGAGGGAGGAGCCATGTAAGTGTGTGTATGAATGGATCCACAAGCCATGACCATGTTTCGCCTTATTCATTTTCGCTCACCCAAAACGCCGTACTTTAGAAATCAACCAGTGAGGAACAGGTGGTCTCTCAGTGAAAGATGATATAAAAGTCTGTTTTTCTCTTTCAAGGGTAGTAGCTAAACATTTATTTTTATGATAATGGAAGACATTATCAGTGTCTTTATTTAATCCTTAGAAGCAGTAGTGCTGTGCTACTGTAGAGACCTATGGGACAGTGAATCTTTATGAGTGCTTTTATAACCTCCGACTTGAGTATCACCAGGTTCCGAGAATTAGAGAAAGATGGAGATGATAAATGATTGTGTGTTTAAAGCAGAAAGTTTGAAAGTTGGAATTTATCTTCCAGCTGAGACCATTTGTCTGGACCAGATTCCGCTCTGGACACAAGACCAGGGTTTGCACATAGAATAAAAAGCATATTGTTTATAAGATTTGCCCTGTGCAATCAATTTGCAAGTCATTTTTTTCTAAATCCCATTTGGTACTGCTTTCTTATTTAGAGTGTACTCGAAGAGTAACAGAATAGTTATAAGTTTTGTTCATTCTCCTCTAAGTCAGTCTAGTTCATTTCAGTATTATTTGCTTTTTCTCTGCTTTAATACTGCAAGTCGTAATCCTTTTACAACATGTATGGATTTTCTCAGCAACCCCCACATTGTGTTGAACATCGACCTTGCCCCCACCATTCTGGACATCGCCGGACAAGACATTCCTGCAGACATGGACGGCAAGTCCATTCTCAAACTGCTCGATACTGACAGACACATTAACAGGTACAGAACATGATAATTCGGGATTCAATGTTAAGGAACAGTTCTTAATCAGACGACTTCTGTCATTCAATCAGATTGACTTTTGTCTCAACAAATCTTTGAGATTTTATTAAAGATGGGAACAGTAGCTGACATGATGTCACAGCAATTGCTAGTTTTTCTACTAGAAAACAATAGAAATGCTATTTGTAGAAAAGGGCATTTAAAAATAGTGGATTTAAAAAGAGATTTGTTGCCTTTTAGATGTTTTCTAAAAATTTTGAACCAGTGTCCAGCTTTTTTTTTGTACCAAATTTTCCATTTATGGCTGATGTCTTCTAGGTTTGCTTCAGTGTTTCTAACTAAAATGCTTTTATCTTTTGAAATGCACCAGTGCCGTGGAAAAATGGTACCCCACCACATGATGCTACCACTCCCATGCTTCACAGTTGTACACAGTTGAGATGGTGTTCATCAGATTAAAAGCATAACCCTTAACACTGATCATTGTGGACAAAAAAGTTCCTCTTTTTTCATCACCTCCAAATTTCAGCCTGGCTTTTTTATGCTGGTCTTAGAGTAGGGAGCTTCTTTCCGAGGTAAAATGAGATATACATATCAAATGCCTCTAACTGCTTCACTAGTTCTGCTTCACCAGTTGTTTTTTTGGCTCATCATTTGTGCCTTCTTCCTGAATAATGCAGTGTCTGTGTGGTGTGAAATTTTAACATTAATTTGCATCCAATTTAGTATACATGTGTTTGTACGTTTTGGAAATTGCTCTAAAAAAAAAAAAAAGGGAATATTTTTCGAAAAGTTACTTGAATTTTTTTTGTAGCATTAAAGACAGGCTCTAAGTATAGCTATATACTTTAGACAGTGGGAAGAAACTGGAGTACCTAGAGGAAACCCATCAAGCACAGGGAGAACATACAAACTCTATGCACACACCCTAGGAGAGAATCAAACACGGAACCTGAAGGTGCAAGGCAACAGCACTAAGCCACCATGCCAACTAAGATTGAACTATGCAGAAAAAATCCCCAATCTTAAACTGTAGAAGAAATAAATGAATAAGATATAGTAGACGACTGCTATGAGTGATAGAATCAATGACTCATCTCTTGTAAAGCATGCACCTGGAGTCCAAATTCCAAGCCTGAAGACAGAAAGATAAAGTGGACATAATAAGGATTGCACACCTTTAGCGCACTCTCTTTCCCCTCCCCTGAGCAATTCATTCATCCATCTCTGTTGCAAAGATCAGAGCATCTCAGCAATGATCGATACCTCATAACTGCAACGAAGGTCAAAAGCTGCCTAGGATACTGTTTATTTTTCTTACGCCCCTTAATTCCATCATTCTTTTTTACCCCCATCATTCAAAATGTCTTTTCAATTCTCGAGCCCATTTAGCCTGGGGGTGTTTTCTTTTCTTGTTTTTTCCTCGCCAAACCTGTTGTCATTGTTTAGAAGGTTCAGGCATGCACCCTGGATGAGAGCGGGTCGTACAAGGCAGTGATCAGGTTCCATAAGAGCTAATCGATTTTCTTTCTTCTCTTCTATTCTCAGGTTCCAGGTCAACAAGAAGGGGAAAGTATGGAGGGACTCCTTCCTAGTGGAGAGAGGGTGAGATGAGAATGAGTGGACATGATTAATGATTTTATCCTGTTGAGGTCAAAATGACCCATTTTACAGATCACAGATTGTCACTGAAACTTGTTTTTGCTCTGTCAATCTACATGATGTATTTTTGCAGTGACATACAATACAATTTAGTAGGATAAGATTTAGACTGGGACCAACTTTCCGTGATCCCGAATTGCTCAGTATTACAGAAGTGTTAAAATATGTTTAAAATAAAATGAGATTACTGTGCACATGAAAATTACTGTCAGTGTTACTCAGCAAAACTTCTTCTCAGCTGCTTAGCTCTTACTGGAGACTATTTAAAGCTGGTTAATTAAGGTTGTATCAAATACCATCTGATACCATCAAATCGTTTGCCTGAATTGGGAACTAATTTTTTTTCTTCTTTTCCCTTTTGGCAGGAAACTACTTCATAAAGGAGTGCATGATGGGAAGGATGTGGCACAGGAAGAGAACTACCTTCCCAAGTACCAGCGAGTCAAAGACCTGTGCCAGCGTGCTGAGTACCAGACGCCCTGTGAACAGATTGGACAGGTACAGACTCACATTACACATTCAATATACATTCAATATACAGAGTATAAAAGTTTTTTAGCAGGCTTTTTATACTACTTTTTGCCAGTTTGCAGAACTAACGCCAACATTTCTGAGATCCCTGACAATAGTCATGCAGTCCTATGAGACAGGGGCAGGGAATTAAATTGAAAGTTTGCAGTCTATCTGCATAAGTACATTTCAGGGTTTTTTTTTTCTTACAGTAGATCCCTACACCACAGGGTTCTCCCCACAAGAACCCCATCTCCCCTGCCAAACTTTGCATGTCTTGCATGCCCTCCTCCCACTGCTAACTGGGTGTTTCTCTCTGGTGATTTTGAGTGTGTTGCTAGTGGCTCTCCATAACCAGGATTCCTAAAATGATCAAAAACTCTCATAAGCTGTACATCTGACTTTTAGCATAATTTATTATATGCTCTCAGATTTTATTATGCTAAGGCAAAAATTCTATACAATATTCTTCTTGCACCTTATTGTATTATGGTACATAATATTTTTCAAAGTAGTTTGCAGTATAATATGGAAGTTCGGACCTTTTAGTATACTTCACATGAGGAGTTCAAGCACAACATAAAAACAGCATAACTGTAACCCTACCCAGGCGGTTACGGAGGATGAATAAATGACCTTTGTACATACATCACATATCATGTTCATGTTCATATTAATGAATGTGATCCTTCTTTGTTCTGTGACCTTCATGTCTGGCCGCAAGTTTCAGATTGACCTCCTACTCATGCCCACAAGTTTATGGGCTTCATATTGGACATCTTGCTCATGCAGACAAGCCTCACGCCTTACCATTCATATGCAAGGAAGTAGAAATCTCTTAATTGTGTGAGTTTTTTGGTGCAGGATTGATGCTGTAGACTTTTACAGATCATAAGTAGCAGATATACCTTAACAACAACTGTTCATATTCTGCATTACTTTACAATGTAGAAAGTAGAAATCAGGAATGACCATGGAAATAGAAAGTGATCCAAAACTTTTGAGCGGTAGAGTATATATACAGTACACGTTTCGAAAAAAAATAAATCAAATTTGCCCTAGACGGGCATGGAACGATATCCCTTCATAGGACATTCTTAAAATACTTGGAAATTTTAAATTTCAAGACTTTTTCCAAGAAATCTTTCTTTACTTTTGTCATTTTTCCCCCCAAAATGGTTCATTGTTGCCATTTTATGTTGAAAATCAAGGTCAGTGAAGTTAGCATGTATGGCTAATCACTTGGGAACAGGGACTAGTTAATTATAAAAAAAAATTTTTTCAAAATGTGCCATTAATTTTATCTGTGTTTTTCATATATGTTTTATATATTAAACAACACAGATAAATTTAATGACACTTTTATGGAAACATAAAAATGTGCAAAAATACAACTGTACAAATGAAATACTCACATAATTCCGATTCTTCTCCCAATTAAGGGGTAACTTGACTTTAATTTTCAACATAAAAATTAAAACAATTACAAATAAAAATAAAACAAATCACAAATTTGGAATTTCAAAGTATTCCAGTGAATGCCATATACTGTAAAGGCTTAAATATAAAAAAATATATTTTAATTTATTTAAAAATATTTCCAATAAAAAAAACTCTACTCTACATGCACTCACAAATCTGCAGTAACTGACAATCATATAAGATGAATAGACAAACTGCAGAATAAATTCAGACTATTTAAAATATAAATTATAGACTATAGCTACACAAAACATAAAAGACAGGATGTATTCATAGAATGTCCTGCAGTGAGATCTTTTTCACACACACACACACACACACACACACACACACACACACTAGCTAATGAAGGCACAGTGGTAGAGAGCTTTGAGCTGTCAGATCAAACACACCTGACATATCCAGCTCTCCTTTTCTCTGTGAGGAAGCTGACCGTTCTCATTCTCGTTCTCTACAGCATTCCGTCTCCCACCCAGTAAATCACTCTCTCTTCCTCATCCTGCCTTCCCCTCATCCTGCCTGCTTTTTATCTTTCCTTTTCCTGTCAAAATGTCCTTCTCAAACTTGTGAGTAGTGAGTGAGCATGAATGTCTTTAGTCCTTTTATCAGAAGCATCTTTTTTTTTTCAAAGATCTCTAACCATTTTCTTTGTATTATGTATTTCTTTGAAAATAATCTGCTAAATTAATACAAACCCCAATCCCAAAACCATTTTTTGTTTGTTTTGTTTTATGTGCAGTTCTTTTGGAAAGTACAACAGTACCAAGTTACGCAGGTCTACAAATAACACAATCAATACAGAGGATTCTTCTAAAGAGTTATCTGATGATACCAGCATACTGTAGTATTGATGACGCTGTACATTCCTGTAATCCTAAATCAGACTACGAAATCATAATTAGAAAGCACTACATTCCCATTTCTTATAGGCATGTATGTTCACAATTTGTTCTTTATATTGTTTCAGAAATAGATTTTTAATTTTTTTTTTTTTTTTTTTTAACTATACACTGCCTGGTGAAAAAAAAAGCAGAAGGGTCAAATTATTGGGCTGCATCAAGCAAATAAATCAACAACAAAAAAATTAATAGAGATCTCTTAAACACCTGGTGAAGATGCATGATAAAAAAACAATACAGTACAAACCATAGCTGTGTTTAATAGTGAAAGTAAGAGCATTTCCATCAACACACACACGCACACACACACACACATACACACACACACACAGATGCACAATTTGATGAGAACTTACAGGATTGGGACTAAACTGCTGTGTGGCCGTAAGAAAACTACTAACTTCTTAATGAGACTCATCAAAAAAATGGGAGCATAGAGCATAAAGATTGGACTTTGGAGCAATAGAAGAAGGTTATCTGGTCCGATGAGTTCAGATTGACCCTATTCCAGATCGATGGGAGTGTCAGGGTAAGATCATCATGCATAGTGCTCACTGTATAAGCCTCTTGTAGCCAGTGTTATGATCTGGGGTTGCTTCAGATGGTCAGCTCCAGACTCAGCAACGTTATGTGGCAATAAAATGAAGTCAGCTGATGACCTGACTGTACTGAATGTCCAGGTTATCACATCTATGGAGTTTTTTTTCCCCCTAATGGCACGGGCATATTCCAGAACTTAATAGTGAGAGTGGCTCTGGGTGCATGAGGCATCATTGGGAGTATTGGGGCATGAGGCATCATTTTCACACTTGAACTGACCTCCACATTGTGTTGTGTAATCAAAGGCTAAAGGTCACTGAATGAAATCTTTGAGTGTTTGATTTTTTTTCAGGCTTTGAAAATTCCTAATAATAATAGTAAAAAAAAAAAGTGAGTCTTTGGAATATTGTTAACTGCATAGTATATGCTGTATGTGTACAGTTAAGTCCAGAATTACTGGCATCTTCCAAGAGAATGAGCAACAATGTAGTATAAAGAGCTACACATAATAACTTGCGCTTATTATAGAGTAGAGTTTAAAGGTCCTGTATTTTACTATTTCTTTAACAAGCTAGCTTAGGACTTAGAGCTCCCCAACATGTGTCTGTAGCTATTACAGCATTAACAGACACTCCAGATAATGTTTTTTTTTAACCTTAAAACAACATTTTTTGAGTATTATTGTTTCAGTGCCTATTTACATTTTTTAATTCAAGTTTTTTTGCTTGTTTGTTTGTACATTCACAAACATTGGAGACTAATCAGAATGTCTAAAATTGAATAAAAAGTCAATTCTTTGCACAATAGGTCCCCTTTGAATATTAAATGGGCGACGAATCAAACAAAATATAATTTAACAAGTACTTTGGGGGAAAAAAATCCATGATGCAAGAAAGTTAGACACTTTTTCTTATAGAGGTTACATAGTCTATCACAGGATGTCTAGACACAAGCTGAAATCTTTGGATAGACACTGGATGTGATGTCAGTTCATCGCAGGGCATCACACACACCACCTTCTGATTGAGCTTGGGAGAAAAACTACGAGAGGAATCCCATATAGATCCAGGATATAATACACAAAACACCCCACAGATGGTAACCTGAGCTCATGATCCAACACTGTATCATGGAACTTAATAAGCACTGCATTCAATTGAAGCCTAATCAAGACAAAGTGCTTACTGATAATAAATATCTTCGTTCATCTTCTATACTGCTTATCCTGTACACAGTCATGGGGGGCCTGGAGCCTACAGTTTCTCAGGAGACTTTGCGCATGAGGCAGGGTGCCAATCAATCGCTGGGCACTTACACACACACACACCAAGCACAAGGAGAACATGCAAACTCCACACACACATACCTGAGGCAGGAATCGAACCCCCTGAACCTGGATGCTAACCACTATACCACCTGGTCATAAATAAATGAATGATAATGCTGTTTCTTATCCCCATATTCTCAAAATGTCACTCCTCTGTTTAACTTTTCTCATTAATTTTAACAGGCCGTACATATGACACAAGAAATCAAGTAACCGAGCTGCTGGTACATAATTGACTGTCACCGAATCCCTTAGGCATTCGGAAACAGCCCAAAACCAAGACACTGTATCAAAATCCCCCATTTTTCGTCCACGTCTTCTTTCCAGCTGGCTGGTACAGAGCATCATACTCCAGCTTTTATAGCATCGTCTCGCTCTTAATGACCTGACAGTGCCCGAGCACCAGCGTGTAAGATGAAAAGAGCACAACTCAAGCTCTTCATTAACGAGGCTTTTAACAAGGAGGACTTGGCATTGCATGGTAATTACAGATGACAAAGCGAGCAGGCAGAGATCAGCGAGGCAATTCTCACCACTTAATCGACCGGGACACACATACGCATACACAAACACAGGAAAAGCATAAACACAGGCTGACGCGATGCACACGAGTGTCGAGTTTCACCTGTGCAGTGTCAGAGGTGTTATATAAACACGGATTATTTGTGACAACAAAAAGTACATTGACCAAAAAAAATCGAGGTGTGAGCATTGTGTTTGCTTAAAATAGTGCTATGCGTACATGTGACAGAGGCAGAGAGAGTGAGAAAGGCCTACTTACTGTATATGTGCTTGTTTAAGCAAGCTAAGTACTCATATGTCCCAAGTGCTCACAGCTTTCCTTGAATGTCCTGTCTATTATAAATTCCCAACCACCCATTTTTTCCCTCTCTCTCTCTCTCTCTCTCTCTCCCTCTGTAGAAGTGGCAGTGTGTGGAGGACTCCACCGGGAAGCTGAGACTATATAAGTGCAAAGGCATGGCCAGCCTTTCTGCAGTAAGGAAACCGGTGTCCAGCACAAAGCCCCAGTTTTACCAACGCACTCTCAGTGCCAACGCTAAACCTAACACAGAGCCTGAAGAATGCAACTGTGACTTCAGCAACTACAGGCTTGAGACAATGAAGAAAAAGACTCTGCTGTCCAAAAAAAGTAAGCAATCAACAGAATTCAGTGCATAATATAAAGATCACATCCATACTTTTTGGAAGGTTGTGTTCCATTTCATATGAGGAAATCAGCACCCAAGATGTATTTAAATAGCTTTTCCAATTGATTAAACAAAGAGGATAGAGGTGGTTTGATATGCATACTAACAAATCAGTCCGTGCAATCCACATTGAACAAATACAACCATTTGCATTTTGTTAGAATAATGCATGTGGTGCATAACTTCCAAATTCATAGGAACAATTTGCATGATTGTGGTTTTTTTTTAATGCAGTAGCCATATTTTACGTCTTAATTATTATTACTGTAGGAGGAATTTGGTCAAACAGCTGATGCGCATGCACACACTGATTACATGCATACAGTGTTTGTCTTCTAGTGTAAATATATATACGAGTTAACCTTTATATGGCTGTGAGAAATTAATTTCACACAGAAAAAAACACCCTCTTTGTCTAACACACATAGTTTAGGACTACAGTAGATGGCAGGATGTTCAAGCGTTAGGCAGATTTCTGAGATTTTTCTCTCTTTTTTTGCAGTAATATTCTAACCACTCTGAACTCATTTTCATAATTAGCTCTGTATAGTTATCTTTGGCGACTTTGGAGAATTTAGCATCAACTGCCAAAAAAAAATAAATAAAATAAAAAAAATATATATATATATATA
>JAQQZS010000015.1:15309192-15332340 GCA_030068045.1 Platyallabes tihoni | reverse complement strand
ACTGACAAAAAAAAATAAATAAAATAAAAAAAATATATATATATATATATATATATATATATATATATATAATTGATGCACTCTCTTTCAATTAAGAGATTCAATTCAGCTGTGTTTAAATCAAGAGGGATTATATTTAGTAGAGGTGTGCTGACTGTGTCAGCTTCTCGTTTACCCCTAACGACTTCTTTTCTGCTTGCTTAGCATCTGTGTGCCTGATTTTAAGCTAAATAAAATCCAGTTCAGCTCCAGTTTTTTTTTTTTTTACCCATTTTGTGTACACTATAGTATTTTAAGCATGAGGTGTATGGTGGCACAATATGTCTGTGTGGCATAGGAAAGTTCTCCACTTTCCCACAGGAGGACTGAGTACTGTAAGTTCTTCCTAAGTGTGTGAATGCGTATCCCATCATTTCACACTGGCATCCCGTCTAGGGTGTATTCTCTCCTTGTGCCCGGTAAACCCTGGGACAAGCAGTGGATCCACAATGATCAGGATCAAGTGGTTACGGAAGATGAATGCCATAATGGATGTACAAATATATTCAGAGTAATCTATTCTGTATGGTAATAGTGAATATTAGTAATTTTGTTAATGGCGAAAGGCATGAGAATTACTGTAGCAGAGTCACTGTGCTACTATTGAGGTAATCACGATCTCAAGGCTTCTGGTGGTTCTGGTAGGCAAGGTGTATTTTTATATAGTTCACATATTTTTGTGGATGTAGTGAAAAGTATGAGGGGCGTTCAAGTCAAACTGAGACCAGATGAAATTTCTCATGAATGAAGGTATAAAACCGAGTGACATTTACAAAAGACTTCAAGTGAAGTATGATGAAGAGACTCTTAGCTGCAGTAAAACATTTCAATGGTGAAGGCGTTTTAAAAAGGCCTGAAGTGGAACGGCTGAAAACCTTGAAAATGGATGGATAACTTGTCACCAACTTGCGGAAGAGATGCATATACCTATGAGAATTGTACACACCAAAAACACTTGAACATATCAGGAACTTGCCACATCCCCTGTATAGTCCTGTACAGTCCCTCTCTCCATTTCCACATTTTTGTGTCATTAAAGGAGTTCCTGGGAGGCCAGTGTTTCAGATGTGAAGTAAGCAATCCAATCATGGCTTCAGCATGCTAAGAAAAACTTTTCAGCTCAATGGTATCCAAACACTAGTAAAACTTTAGAATAAGTGCATTAATGTAGCAGAGGATAATATAGAGAAATAAAGGTAGTTTTTTTTTACTCTCATGACAGTGTTCTGTTATGTGTTTTATTAAACCATGTGTGCTATACTTGCTGGTTATGTTTTGCTCCGTCATGCTCTATTGATTAGCGTAGCTTTTTAAACTAGACTGAAGGGAAAGTAGTACTGTCATGCCCACAAAGTATAATCTTACCCAGCCACCGTACTGCTAAAAATATCTACAAAACAAAAACAACCACACTTAGTTTATACAAAGTGGAATATAAAGTAGTTGCACGGTTATAAAAGCTAAGCTCAGTCTTTCCCACATGCCTTTCTAGCTTTAGCACTTTCTCACTTCCCAGGGAGACACCACTGTCAATCATGACACCTAATTGTATGCAGTTCTGAACAGGCAGTAAATACTGTAGTTAGTTTTTCATGGATAAGTAGCAGTACAATAATGTAGGGACATTATGTAGAAATGTTTTTTTTAATAATAATAGTTTAAGCCAGGGCAACATGGTGGCTTAGTGGTTGGCACTGTCGTCTTGCACCTCCAGGGTTGTGTGAATGGAGTTTGCCCATGTTCTCCCCATGCTTGATGGGTTTCCTCCAGGTACTCCGGTTTCCTCCCACACTCCAAAGACTTGCAGATTAGACTAACTGGCGTTCCCAAATTGCTTGTAGTGTGTGAATGTGAGTGTATTTATGTGTGTGTGCCCGGTGATGAGTTGGCACCCTGTCCAGGGTGTACCCCACCTTGTGGCCTAAGTCTCCTGGGATAGGCTCAAGACGCCCAGCGACCCTGTAGACAGGATAAATCTACAAAGACAATGCAGAGATTCGGGGGGGGGGGGCAAAGCTTTGTGGTCATGGGTGGTCATTAAAAATTATATCATGTAGTCAGAGGGTTAAAGTGTAAGCAGTTCAGAGGATTTTTCAATCAGGTTTAAAATCTCAAATATCACAACATATCAAGTGCGAGTAGCCTGGAATCAACTGTGAGAAGAAAAATAAACAGATAATAAGAGTGTGAGAGCAAACCATGGGAAATTACCTCTGCTATCATTTGAATGAAATAGCAAGCTGCTGTTGTTTGGAACATTCAACTGGAGTCCCCGGTTTCCTCCCACCTCCCAAAATCATGCTGGTAGGTGGCTACAATAAATTGGCACTAAGTGTGAATGAGTGTGTGAATATGTGTGTGTGTGTGCATGGTGCTCTGCAATGGACTGGCAGCCCGTTCTGGGTGCATTCCCACCTCGCTTGCTGAAGATAAACTGAAAAGTGAATGAAAAGTCAGCAATTAAAGAAATTGTTGTATGGAAAAAGTTAACATTGATATTGAAATCATGAATGGGCTGAATCTGAGATTTCCTAAATACTTGGTGAAGTTGCATCATAAAAAACAACAGAAATTACAACCATGTGTCATAGTTAAAGTAAGAGGATTGGGACTAAACAGCTGTGTAACCATAAGTGAGATTAATCAGAAAACGGCTTCAGTCTGTTAGGGAGCAAAAAGAGCAATGAAAAAGGTCATGTGGTCCTATGAGTCCAAATTGACCCTATTCTAGAAAGGAAACTCAGGAAGCAATGCACCCGTCATACATAGTGGCCACTGTAAAAGTCTCTAGAGGCAGTGTTATGATCTGGGTTTGCTTCAGTTGGTCAGGTCTAGACTCAGCGATGTTATGGGTCAATAAAATGATTTTCAGCTGATGACCTGAATCTACTGAATGAGCAGGTTATCACATCAGTGGAGTTTAGGAATCTTTTCCACACATGAATTTGCCAGCATAGTGCATACCATAATTAAAGTCAAAAAGGTGTTAGATTTTTTTTTGGCCAGGCAGTATATCTTAATAAACTGTACAAAAAAGATGCTAAATGAAATTTTTAATTTTTACAATTGTTATGATGAGCAATATTTTTAATTTTACACAATAACTTTCAGTGTAATAGGGAACTGGGTGAAGAGGCAGCAAGGAAATTTCCACCTCATTAAAAAAACACACATTTTGAAATCAAAGCCTGCAGTAATTAAATAAAAATGACTACACACATGAAAACAGAAGAAATATGTTTAAAATCAATTTGAAGACTTTTATTAAATTTAATGATGCATCACAGTTGGTTTATACCCTGGTATACACACACTCACTCTCTCACTCACTCATCATCTATACCGCTTTATCCTGTGTACAGAGTCGCAGGGGGCCCTGGAGCCTGTCTCAGTAGACTTAGGACACGAGGCGGGGTACACCCTGTATGGGATGCCAATCCATCACAGGGCACACACACATACACAATTTGTATGCACCTACGTACATTGGTTCCCATTATTATGACTTGTTTTGTAATCTTGAAATAGCCTTTTCTACTGTTAACAGAATTATAGTTCAATTAAGAAGTGATGGGGAAGATAGTGATGATTACCTGATAATCCTGGCCAAGTCTAGACAAAACGTTACTCTTACAGCTGTTAAAAAGCAAAGTATTAATAATCTGATAATTCCTGGAACTTGTCCGGTCAAAAATTTTGCAAATATTTGCTATTTATTTATATATTATTTATATATTTATGTCTATTTATTTTTGTATACTTGTATATATTTCAGTTTTTCAAGTGATGATTTCATAATAGATTTTTTATTAATTAAAAAATAGAATATCTTTTTCTTCTTTGTCAGACTACACAGGAAAAATTTTCTGAGTGTCAGAAGAACGATCTCTCCGTTAATGTGGTTACACTGTGTGTTTGGCTATGTGTTATGCACACTACTATAGAGGCAAAAAGACAAATTTACAAGAAAGCATTACAGCTGTACATAGAGAGAGATATGTGGCCTTCTGTAGCGTCCACTCACGCCTACTTCATCTCTCCGTGATGCTCCCCTGCCCTCTAGTGGATGAGGGTTGACTTCCTTCCTGAATGTCTAGCAGTGTTCACTGAGCAGATTGAATTTAAGTTACAGTCTTAAACATTCTTCATCACTCATCTAAGATGCTTCATCGTTACCTTTTAAAGTGGTGGTGAGAATTCCCCTGGGGATATTCCCACTCATGATGCAGTGACATAGCTGAGATAGTGAAATTCCTTCAGGAATAAACCACAAAGCTGGTCGTCACAGCTAATTAGGATGAGATATTACAGAATGGCCTGGGTTACACACTCGCACATATGTGTTTGGCAGAAATGAAGACCCTGAAAAGCTACTCCAGGAACCGTTACGCTCGCTCGCTGTCTGTGGAGATAGATGGAGATCTATATGCAGTGGATCTGGATGGAGAATTCTCACCAGTCAACATCAGAAACCTGAGCCATGCCCACCAGGAGGAGGAGGTGTTCAGCGGGATGGGTGCAACTGCTGAGCCGCAAACCAGCAACAGCCTGACATTGCCCTCATCTATTAAAGTCACGCACAGGTAAGATGTAAGGTGTTTGTGTGTGTATGTGCGTGTGTGTTTTTACAGCAGGCTCTAAATGGTCCAAAGAAACAAACCACTACCAAGTTTAACAAAAAAATAATAATAATGCTGTACTGTATTTAAAATGAAGCAATTTCACAGTTTTTTTTTTTTTTATTACAGAATTCGCATGAAAGTCTCTCTGTGAATTAGTGTGAAAATGGCAGGATATGTGTAATATCAGGAAAATTAAACATTGTAAAGATGAAAGTACACATCCAGGTTCATTAGCTATTTAATCCTAGACATTTAACAATTGCTTCACTAGAAAGATCTACTGCATATAGACTCACACTGGATATTTGGCAGAAATGAAGATGCTAGAATTTCAGTGTTATTTACTGTATTTGTTCTTTAATGCCAGAAACGTACTTATTTAGTACTTTTTTAGCACTTAGTTCATAATAACCAAATCTTCATTTATTGTGTAATTATTAAATATTTCCAAAATCTGCTAGAATCATATCAGTCCAAAGCTTCTGCAATAAAGCTATGATTTGTAATATTGTCATGCAGTGGTGTACTGTATAGCACTTCAGGCTTCTCTCTACATTTTTTAGCCCATAAATGAACTCCAGCACAAAGATTTGCCTCTTTTTGGTTGAGATCTATCTATCTGTTTTAACAAAATGACTGACTAGGTTTTGTTCGCAGGTGTTCTATCCTGGCTAATGATACAGTGAAGTGCGACGTAGGACTGTACAAATCACTGCAGGCCTGGAAAGATCATAAACTCCACATCGATCATGAGGTGAGCAAAACATAGAGCATGAATACATACTATATACCCATGCTCTTCCCAAACGGTACACACTCTCAGACATTCGTAATGGAGATTCCATCCCCTCAGATTGAGACACTACAGACGAAGATTAAGAACCTCAGAGAGGTCAGGGGTCATCTGAAGAGGGTGAGGCCCGGGGACTGTGACTGCAGCAAGTACATGTAAGAGTGACAAGCATAATGCATAATTTTACACCTGTTCCTGACTCCTTATATGCAGTATTAAGTATTATATTATATGCAGTATAATTATTTTACTTATAGTACTGTGCAAAAGTCTTTGCATAAATATGGCATAAGCATAAGATGATTTTGGAAACATTTCTGCATAAAAGAAACATCTATAAAGAGCAATAAAGAGTAGTAAAATAAACAGTCAATATTTTGAGTGAAAATTCAGTGCTTAAAATCAGGAGTTTTAGACACAGATTTGTGCAGTTTTATAAGAAAACAGCTGTTAGGTTTTACTGAGCTTGCTGGAGAATATGAGTTCTTCTGGTAACTTTGTCACTCTCGCTCCTTTCTATTTTTATGCAAATCCCAGGAGTGTACATTAAGTTTTTTGTTTCCATCTGAAAACTGGTCTGTGTTGTACTATATTTTTTCTTTACAGCTGTGCATATACTGTATTATAATTTTTAAGTTACATATGGAAATACTGAATCTTTTTGTACATAATTATGCAGACATGATAAACATATATAACAAAATTGGTACAGCATGTAATATGATGCCTAAGACTTTTGCACAGTACTGTATATACTGTATATTTATATAAAATTTTAACTGCATATTCTCTGATATGTTTCAGCTACAAATCCAAGTTCAAAAATAAGCTGAGAAAATATAAAACAGACAACATGCATCCATTCAGGTAAGCAACAAAAATCTGTGTGTGTATGTGGGCGGGAGTGTTTTGCATCTGGATGAGGTAAGGTATATAGATAAGTACTGTAACTCGAACTACGTTCACTAACACAGGTTTATGTTTGGTCCTTATTATTTTGAGCACTTCTGTTGGAGTTTGTGAATGCTGTTTGTAAAAAAAAGTCAAAAAGGTCAATCAATTAATAATAATAATAATAATAATAATAATAACATGCATAATGGAAATGTGTTTGGGGCAGATGGCATTTCCCAACTGTCATATCAATCATGACGACACTGGCCAATCATAGTCATCTATGAGCGTATGGCAAACTAAAGGGACAGATAGTGCTTTCCTCTGAGTTTGCTGTCCAAAACCTTGCATAAGCAGCAATCGTCTGGTGTCACGTGTCTCAAATGAAGCACATGATATTCTTTCACCTCATCTCTTCTAGCCACTTTTTTATTTTATTATTTTTTGTTTTTATGGTATTTTTCAATCACTCAAGTTTTGAGCATCAGAGAATTCAATTAAGGATTAGATATCATAGTGAGGAAGAGATCTCATTTTGTACAACTAGCTGTATAAGCATTCAAAACATTTGCTTGAGAAATTAGGAAAAAAACTGTTAGTTCTGTTAGTAGTAGCTTATTTTTTCCCACATGTTTATTAGTTCCTTTGTGAAAGACACACGAATTTATCATCAGTAAAAAAAAAAAAAAATAATAATAATAATAATAATAATAAATAAATAAATAATAATAATAATAATAATAATAATGATTATGATGATAATTGCTTGCTTGTGTGTATTTGAGTGTCTATCGGTGGATTTAACATGTTGTCTCTGCAGAAAAGCCCAGGAGAAGGATAAGAAGGCGTGGCTGATGATGGAGCAGAAGCGCAGGAAGAAGCTCAGGAAGATGTTGAAGCGCCTGCGTAACAATGACACATGCAGCATGCCAGGCCTCACCTGCTTCACACATGATAACCAGCACTGGCAGACTGCCCCCTTCTGGACCTGTATGCCTGACACGCAAACACACACAAACACACGTATCTTTAATTAGTGGCTGCTTGAACATTTTACTCATGGCCATGTTTTCTTGATTACAGTGGGGTCTTTCTGTGCTTGCACCAGCGCCAACAACAACACGTACTGGTGCATGAGGACCATCAACGAGACGCATAACTTCCTGTTCTGCGAGTTCGCTACAGGCTTCCTGGAATACTTTGACCTTAATACAGATCCATACCAGGTCAGAATTTGGGCACAATATAAAAAAGGAAGTTAAAAACATAAAATTGAACTCTAATACACAAGAATTGCTAAAGTAAAGGATAAGGATTAATATTTTTTGGCATAAACACAGATTGATTTGCTTTGTGCTTTTATACCATGTATATAAGGGTTATACCAACAGAAAGGCTAAAGTGGGCATGGGTCAATGAAATTGCACATGTTGTTAAAGTATAACTTCCTCTGTAAAAGTAGTTCTCCTTTAGCTCACTGGGAGTTCTGAACCCCAGTGTTGGAAGAACAACTGCTCTGTATATTGTCATGCTTTCTCAGCTCCCAACAAACCAGATTTAACTAATCAAGTTGGTGTTACAGTATAAAGCAAGGAAAGCATGAAAAAATATCTTAAATGTTATTGATGGATACCAAATTGTTATTGATGGATTTTCATAATGTCAGCCCTTGGACAAAGTATTACTTTACCGGTCATTGACACAGTTAATAGAAACACACTTTTTGTCATTGTGCACTTATTCATGCATTCCCCCAATACCCCCCACCCCCCACCCCTGGTCCTGTGGGTACTCCAGTTTCCTTCCTCAGTCCAAAAACATGTTGATTAGGCTAACTGGTGTTCCGAAATTGCCCGTAGAGTGTGAATGAGTGTGTTTTTGTGTGCCCTGTGATGAATTGGCACCCCGTTCAGGGTGTACCCCGCCTCGTGCCCTAAGTCGATATAGACGCCCTAAGCGATATAGACCGTGAGTGAGCAAAATGTAAATAGGCAAAGGGGAGAGCTGTAAGTGTAGAAATATATTTACTATAGACACTTTGCTAGGCCAATATTAAATTTTACACTGTAAGAAAAGTGTGTTATGGTTTGCCTGCTCAGAGCTCTGACCTCCACCCCAATGAACACCTTTGGGAGGAATCAGAAAGCAGACCTTCTCTTCCAACATCAGCATCTGACCTCACTAAATTCACCCACAGCCATGCCCCAAAATCTAATGGAAAGCCTTTCCTGAAAAGTTGAGGCTGTAATTAGAGAATGTTCAAAAGGCACTAACGGGTGCTATGATTACAGTAGGTGTTCAGAAACACTGGTTCAAATAGTGTACATGTACACTACTGTCTCACTCCCGTTAGCTAAGAACAGGTATCTGAAGCTAAAATGGGCACAAATACTGGACAATTGAACCTTGTGAAAAACATCACCCATCACCTTTTTTTTTTTTTAATCCTCAGCTGCTCATTTGAGTCTATAGAAATTTAAGCCAATCTGCCTCCAACCACAATGTTGTGAGAGAGTTTTTTCGTCCACTCTTGTGGCTGTCCAGAGGTTTTCACAGAGTTTAGATTTTGAATTACTTATGGTATGAACGATAATTACCAACGATAATTATCCATATTAAATCTAAGGAACTTATCTTGCATTCTACCATCATGCAGCTTTTACTAATTTGACTGGTATTAACTGTGACTTGCTTGCATGGGTCTTTCTCAGCTTGCTCAATTTCATGATCTGAATCGAAGAAATGTGCCCAGTGAAGGAGGATTTTGTGCAGGAGGATGGGCATTACTCAAGGTCATGACTAGATGCTTCTCTGATCATGCATCAGTGACAGAGTGTTACACTGAAGGAGACATTGTTTATTCTGGAATGTTGCCTTGTTTACATTATTGTACACACATATATTTGAGCATAGATGCAATATTAATTATTAATACAGTACAGCCAACACATATAAACTCCATTTATTCCATTTAGTCAATAAACAACAAAATTCTGTCTCAACCTCTAGATGTCTTTTCAAGAAAAAAATTAACGTTTTACTCACAATAATGAAAGATGAAGTTAAAGAGATATAATCGGATAGACTCTATTAGTCAACCATAACTCATGAGATGAAAATTGTGTCTTCAGTGAACTCCGTAACACGAAGTCAGACATATGTCCTAATATGCAATGCCAGTCATACAGTCTTGCGTTTGTGTGTTTATAGTTGATCAACGCAGTAAACACACTGGATCGGCACGTTCTGAACCAAATGCACGTTCAGCTCGTGGAGCTGCAAGGCTGCAAGGGCCACAAACAGTGTAACCCCCGCATACGCAATATGGACCTGGGTGAGTGACACACACATGCTAATGCATGCACACACACTCACGCAGATACATGACTACACTCACTCAAAGCTGAGATATGTGCTGGATTATCAAATTGCTATCAGACTACACCCAGTGCTCGCCCTCCATACCAGTGGTGCTGAGAGTACTATTCCCGCGTCTTCGTCATCCTCATCCTCACATGACCCCGGCCCTGCCTTGCTTTCTGTTCTCTGTTTTCATGCAAACAGACCTTCTCATGTTAAGTACCCGAGCTGCTCTGCTGCTAAAGTCAGGTGTCAATTAATAGCGTCCTGCGAAGACGACCCTGTTCTCGTGTGTTTCTTCATGACTGCCGATTGTTGCAGTACGCAATGAGGTTCATTAAAATCCATAATAATTTGTCAAATAAGAAAAATGTCATACAGCTTATGTTGCTATATCTTGTTTATATATACAGTATTTTTTCTCATTGCCTACTGAACACAGCAGAAGTCAGTTTCATTGACATGTTAATTTGAAAGAAATAACTATTAATTATTAAGTATTAATCCAAGCAGCAGCTAATATACTGTAGTCTACAATAGTAGTACAAGCTGAATATAACAAGAAGCATGTACAGTAAATAGGCCAGTCAGCTCATTATCTTACAAAGGAGTGTGTGCGTCACTTTAACTTTATCTGTCTTTCCGCTCTCTAACTAATGATATTGTCTCTTCTTCAGGAGGCAAAGAGAGAAGCAGCTATGATGAATACAGGTATCTTCGTTAAATGAATTCATGACTTGAGTAGAGTAGTATGACACTAACAGATTGGTATGATTCAGACTGAGCGTCTGCTAGAAACAGCATTGATTTAGCCAACAGTTTGCTTGCATTGATGAATGCAGAGTGGTTAACGAACACAACACACCTTAACAGTTTGAAAACAGGCTACACATGTTAGATATATGCCAGTAGTAAAATAAAGGAGAAGACAGATTTTAAATTAGAATTTTATTTAATCTGTGGGTTTCTTCTGAGTAGTCTGGTGTCATTACAACCATTATGGTAGTAGGTGGATTAGCGACAGTAAATTGTCCCAACAGTAGGTGTGAATGGTGCCCTGTAAAACTCCTTACGGAAAAAAAATATATGGCAGTATATTGTAAAATATGATGGAATATATTAAATAATACATTTCCAGTGCGTATTGTATAATAAAATAATAATAATATATTCAGTCAAATTCAATATATTATGAAGTATATAGTTGAATATAAAAGTACATACATTATGATATGCAGTTTAATATATTTTAATATATAATATTAAATATATATAAATAAATAAATAAATATATGAAAAGCAACATTTTATTATGTATTTTTCAAAAATATTAATATAATATCAATATAATATATTATTCTGTATATTGTGAATATATTTTGGAATAGAAATATCTTTTTTTCTGTTAATTAATAATTAGTATCAGTTAGTCTATAAATGTGGAATATTAACAGTATAAAATATTTTCATTTTACCAGTAGATCAGAACACTAAATCATAATATATAGAGAAATATATTTTCTTTGCGTAAGGGACACTGGTGTATTTCCCACATCACCCGCAGCATTCCTGGATCTAGGTGCACCACCCACCTGACCAACATAAAGGGTTCCCTGAAATTGAATTAATTAAGGGCTAAACTAAAAATCCTATTATAGATGGAGTATTTAAAAAAAAAAAAAAAAAGGATGCAATTAAATTTTAATTGGTACAACTGTTATGAAAAACAATATTATTATTTAAAATAAGTTTTAAATTCAACTCCATTGAATTAAATTAAATGCAATAAAATTTTTATATGATTGCTGATATAAAGAGGTTTTTTTTATTAATGGTTATTGGTGGTTTATAGGGAAACATTTCAGTCTTCCACTGGACTGAATATTCTCAGTTTTTCATGTCTAGTTGGGACGTTTTTGGCATTTATTACACTGTCTTCTCCTTTGTTTTAGTTCCATAGAGAGCATTACACTGCTCTCTCGCTCTCTCTCTCTCTCTCTATCTCTATCTCTCTCTCTCTCTCCCTAGTTCTGTCTCTCTGTCTCTCGTCTCCTTGCATGTTCTCTCTGGCCGCTGAGATGTAACATGTTAAAGCTTGCAAGCCTTCTGATTGGCTCTCCTTGGTCATCTGCTTGACTTTGGGTGGCAGAGTAACACTGTTTTATCATTGCTTGTGGCATTAGGCAATTTCAGCGTCGCAAATGGCCCAAAATGAGGAAGTCTGCCTCCAAATTGCTGTGAGTTTGGACTGTTCTGCTTCTTCACCTTCCTTTGGGATATGAGACCACTTAACCACCGCCAAGTCGAAATCATCTTTTCCCTTTCCTCTTATTTGACCTAAGTTTTCTTTGACTTGCTTTCCTATCTGATAGTTTCAGAGAAGGATTCTTGCATTCTGTCTGCATGGATATTTATATTTTTTTTCCTTTTTACCCAGACTGCTGTTCTGTTTTTTTGTTTTGTTTTTGCGCCATTATAGGGGTAGATGTACCTCCTTCATTTCTCAGCTCATCAACAAATCACTTATGACACTTCCCTGGTTCCTTAGGGGACTGCCTGGAGCATTTATATGCCTTTATTCCTCTCTCTGGTCATGTGCCTGGTTTATTCCTCTCATCACTGTTTTGCTTAATTTGCTCCATATTGAACCTGTGAACATCAATCCATTCCATCCAGGGCATGTCTGTAATCTTCCTACATTGACGTTTTATACTGAGAACCTTTCTGTTTCTAAAGTCAAACAGCAAATGTAAATTTGTGTGTGTGTGTGTGTGTGTGTGTGTGTGATTTGCCTACATAGAGGGCAGATTTGGGAAGGATGGGAAGGATAAGGACGAGGCAGAAAAGAGTCAATTTCAACCCTTGTACACACTCGATGAGCACGCCTACGATCTTGACCTCAACTTCACCTTGAGCCTGGAGGACTGGGCCCACTTCAGCCGCTCCGTGGACCACACATACACGTTTCTTAGCAACCATAACCGGCCTTGCCCACGTGACCTGGCGGGAGTGGCCAGAGGAAGGGACTGTGGCCTTCTGTCCTCTGCCAGTGGATCGGTTTCAGTCGTCTACCTTACTACTCTGGCCACTCCTGCATTGTTGCTGAGGGAGGCGGGGACAGAACTTCTGAGAGAGGCTTTGGGATTGAGAACAGAGACGCACCTCTCTTCCTCAGCCCCTCCCACTTCTTCTTCTCCGTCCGCACGTTTGGGCTCCTCAGAGGACATAGTGAATAAGCCAATGTGGAGTGGACGAACAGAAGAGGAGAAGAGAGAAGGAGAGAAGGAGAAGAAGGAGGAGGAAGAGGACACTGATGAGTATGACGAAGAGGAGGTTTTATTAAGAATAACGGAGGATCGGCACCGCCCACTGTGACTGCAGCTAATTCCAGGTCTCGGACTTTCTGTAGGGGCCTGCTGTCGTTGCCTCATTCCTCAGAGAAGACTCTTAACTTTCAAAGGAAGTGTACAGAAGTTTACCTTTAGCCTACAACCAACCTCTTTCTCTCCTACCTCTCGTTCTCTCGTTCTGCCTCTTCGGTCCACGTCAGTCTTCCGCATCAGCCACAGCCTCCAGGCTCAGTTTCTTTTCAGTATGTCTGTCTGTCCCTCTTTCGAATCTGTCCATCATGCTACATAACTAATACTACAGAGATCAGCAAGGCTTCAAAGAGCACACTTCTACATCAAACATTTGGTAGGTGAGGTTGTGGTAGTGATGAGAAAGTTACAAGTGAAAGAAAGTTGACTTATTCGGGACTTTTGTTTTGTGTTGTGGAAAGGTGTTGTTTTTTTGTTTTGTTTTGTTTGTTTTTTGTTTTTTTTTACTTCTGTAAGTGCTGAAGGTTGTGCGTATGTCTCCACTGCACAGCTTCAGACCATGTGGCACATTCCCTCTTTGTCTATTTCTTTCCATAACTGCTTCAATGTCCAACAACACTTTAACTGATATCCAGACCAACCTCGAGGCCATGCTACTAAGACACATGTTAAACCCTTATGTTCTGTTTGTGACAGAACGGCCCGTTGAAAATTGATAGAACCACAATATGTTTGATTTTTACAACTGACTGAACCAGATGCAGTTGAAATTCATTTTTAATACCGAGGTCACGTGCAAGCCTTTTTTAACTTGAGAGTAACAAGGAACAAGAAGAAATTATATATATATATATATATATATATATATATATATATATGTTGTTGGTCTTTCGGCTGCTCCCGGCAAGGGGTCGCCACATATATATATCCTTATATATATGAACAGTTTGACAGCAAAATGAATTAAATACAAATAAAAAAAAATAACTTTTTATTATTCATTTTGGCACATCTAGTTGTTTATAACAAAACATTTTTGTTGAAAATTCTGTTTTCTTGTTTAGACACTTTCAACTAGCACTGGTTTGACTGCATTTGGGAGCCATGATGTACTTTTTATTAATAAGTAATATGTTTGAAAGAAATTAAATGTGTCTAAGGAAAGATAGTGCTGCAACCCTCAGGAAATGTGTGATCAGGTGATCTAAACTATTAGGGGAAGAGACTCATAATGCATCATAAACTGAAATTTTTTTGATCATTTAAAAACTTCACAACTAAAACGCTTTTGTGTTCAACAAAACTCATTCCTGCCATTGACTAATTAATTTTTTTTTTTAATCTTTACATTAATCAATGCAATCATTGTTACAAATTACAATTTGCATATGTAATATTGCCACAATCATTTCTACAGGCCTTTGAGGAAACGGTGAGAGATGGAGTTATGGTGTTTTGCAAAATAATGCAAAATTCACATTGATATAACAAATGGAGTTTTGACACAAATTTTGGCATTTGTTTCTTTTTAACACCATTGAGACTCAAATTTGCCATTTTTATGTGCAAATATGTAGAAACAAAAAAGCCTTTTATCTAAATATCTTGTTGATTATAATAATTTAGTTATATTGGTAATAATTCACATAAAGTTACGAGCCGTTTGACAGAAAAATTAGACGTTTTGAGAATGTGTTTTATTTTGTTTTTAAATTAAGCAAGAAGTTTTGCAAACTAGTACATAATATTTTATGCATGCTTAAGTCATGAGGGGAATTAAAAGTAACAAATTCTAAAATATTATGTAAAAATTATTTGGACTATAAGTGTAAATTTTGTATGATCTTTAAAAAACTCCATCTCCCCCATTTTCTTCTCACAATGGATAAGTCACGTGTTGATATTTAAGGTTTTGTAATGTCATTTCTCTGCTTCACCATAATGCTTACACTAAATTATAAAAGTGTATAATATGGTGTTCAAACAACATCCAAACTGCATAATGTCCTATTCTACAAAACGTATCATGGATGTTAAGCAATGCATACCTGTAATTTATTACTGCTGAAATGACTGCAATGAAGTAACAGTGTAAATGTCTTTTTGTCGTCAACGTGGAGCTTTTAAGCTTCTAAAATAAGGTTATATGGCATTTTTTCAAATTAAGTGTTTTGGTGAAAACAACCTTGTTTCAGAGAATAATAATTTGCCAAAATGAGTAAAAAAAAAATTATGTTTCTAGTGTTTTGCTGTCAAACTGTTTATATAATCTATATTATAATGCATTTCTATAAAAATGTGAACATTTGGTGTGAGTCAGTAAGACACTGAAAGAAATTAACAGAACAGGAGGGTTGACACATTAGCAGCTGTAACATTTGTACAAAGAAGTACGGTAAGAATGCAGGTCTTTTACACACTGCTTTTATTCACTCTTCTCTCCTCGCCAGGTTTTATTTTTCTTTTTTTGCAAAAAAAAAAAATCTTTAAAACAAGGGTTTTATTTGGACAGTGTTTATAGATGGGTGTATTAAAGCACATCAGAATTTTTACTTAAGCTGATGAAAAATTTTCTTTTATTCTACTCTTTATAGACGCTCTTACTTTTAGGTTTGCCAAATAATTCGGACCTGTCTATGAGAAAACTTAGTATTCACCCAGTAAGGTCCCTTCACCATTTCTTTAAATTCTTACTACTAGCGGTTAGAGTCACAACAGTCTCAGGAGTGGGGCTGATCAGTTAAAAAAGGAAGAAAAAAAAACACTGCCTCTCCTTAAACTGGGTGCAACAAGAGAAGTATTTCAGATGTTGTATTGTGTCCCATTAATAGGATGAAGAAAAAAACATATTACTTACTGACACAAATGTGTTTGGCTGTTTGCTTCTTGGTTTTTTTATTTTTTATTTTTTTTTTTTTAATGACATGATGATAATGGTTTGATGTGATTATCAAGTGTGAATTTCCTTTTAACCGAATTCTTCTTAGGTATTTGTGCTATACATGGTGCTACTAAAGTCTGAGCAACTATATAAAATGGCAGTATGTATTTGAATGTACGTTTGCAAATTAATATGCTGTAAATGTTAAAGTATATTTTATATGACACACAACGTTCGAGGCCATCTGGCATATTTTTTGGCTTTTGAACATGTTCATATTTTATTTATCTGCACATCTTAACAACAGTTAACTTTCTGTTCCTGGTCATTTGTTGAAACAGTTCAGAAAAGAAGAGCAAAGATCCAAAATAGAATAGATTAGTTTATTTGTATGCTGTTGGTTTTATATGAATACTGTTCATATAGCTATGTTTCCATCCAAGCCATTTTCTGTGGAAGAGATGTCAAAATAGAAAACAAAATTATCAAATATAGTTTAATCTGCTAATAAAATGGTAAAATTATGCTATGTGTCAAAACTTATAATGCAAATTCAATATACATGTAGCAACTTTTAGGAACCATCAAGATCAATAATTCATGAGCATAGTAACAATAATTCATCGATTCAGCACAACACCTAAAATCTTACAGATACAGCTCAACAGATGGGCTTGGAAGGGTTTGGGTATTTCAGAAACTGCTGGTTTCCTGGGATTTTCGCAGACACAACTCACAACTCCTTGAGTGAGTAGTGGCTCTGTGGAAAATATCTTGTTGTTGAGAGAGAACAGACTGGTTCAAGCTGAAAGGAAAGCTGCAGTAACACAATTAGGCACTTTTTACAACAATGGTAACCAGAAAAACATTATCATATTGTGCTAATACAGTATGCTTTTCCACGTACCATGGTTGTATATGTGTTTATTTGAGAAAGCATAGACTACTTATAATTCTGTGTATTTTATTTAATATAGAAAACTGTTTTAAAAACTAATTTTGAATTTAAAAAATAATAATAAAAGAACAACTATATATAAGATAACATTATCCAGCATTGGTACACACTCATCATTTCTGACTGGGATTGGACACACCTAATCTAAAGGCACAAGTGGATACCAGACATGCTAGCAAAACTCTCTCCCAAAGCGTCTCACTCTCACTGAAATCTAAATTGCACCATTTTTGAAAGCATTCCACTGTATTTCATTTCTCATTTGGCTGGAAACATGGCTAATATTCATGCAAGTATTGGGGAGAGCGGGTCAGAACCTGACAAGCCTCCATATCTGACATTAGCATCTGCTAGCTTGTTAGTTCATGCTTTGATGCCTTGTTCACTTGATCTGAACTTGTTCACTTTCTTTTTATAGCATTTGATACACCCAGACTCTTTAGACTGAACCAAAAGCCTTTTTTGCACCAGATTTTGTGTTACTTCAGTAAAAAGGATCCCCAGTTGGCCTATGGAATTCCCTCAGCACTTTTTTAAAGGGACTACTGTAATGGAAAGACAATTTCATATGACAGATGGTTTGAACATAACAATGCCTTGTACAGTTCTGTAGATTAATCATATCTCTATTTTTGTTTCAGTTAACGTGTGGACATTTATTACCGCTTGTTAGTTGTCAATAAAGTGTTGAATGCCCATGTTGTGATTTCTATTACTACTTTAATAGTTGGTTTACTTTAATAGATAAAATATACAGTCATGTTCAAAAGCTATTTTTAATTCTGTTTAGGGTTTTTTTTGTGTGTGTGTGTGTGTGTGTGTGTGTGTGTGTGTGTGTGTGTGTGTGTGTGTGTGTGTGTGTAATAACATCATAAAAATCTTCTGATCATAATGGGTCTCAGTATTAGGCAAATACAACAAAAAACAAGAGTTACATCCCAGACCCCACAGGCCTCACTGAGCATGTTTAATGTTAAAGTCCATGACAGCACAATTTGAAAAAGACTGAACAAGTACGGTTTATTTGGTAGAGTGCCAGGAGAAAGCCTCTTCTGTCCAAAAAGAACACAACTGCATCTGAACAAACCACAAGACTTCTGGAAGAATGTCCTATGGTCAAATAAAACAAAGTTGTGCTGTTTATCCTTAAATTCAAATTCAAATACATCATATACAGTATGACAACCAGTGCAATGCTTATACAACCACAGATGCCCTAAAAAAATTTAAATACGAAAATAAGACATTTCAAGAATATAGAAGAAGTATAAGTATATAATAAAATAATTTATATAAGTATTTTTTTAATATAGAAAAATATAGATGCCCAGCAGGTTGTTTGGCAAGACTCATTTCAGCAGAAACACCTCATACTCACTGTCAAGCACAGTGGAGAGGTGTTAGTTTGAGCTTGGTTTTGGAGCCACAAGACTTGGGCACCTTGCAATCATTGAATTGACCATGAACTTCTCTGTATATCAGAGTACCCTAGAGGCAAATATGAGGCATCTAAATCTTGGTTGTTAGTCCCCCGTTGTTAACCCCTGTACAAAAGCACTACTTGGTGTTTAGAACAAATGATTCTACACCCTGCATAGTTAACTGAAGTTATTCCAAACGGAGACATTTATTCAACTTATGATATTTACAGGACTGTCCACTACCTCCCTGGTTAGTACTGGTAAGAATTTTAAACTAGTGTTACCCCTTTTATATGCGCTGTTGGTTGCTAACTGTCAGTCGCCAGCTCAACACTAGTTCTGCCAGTCATGGAAAAATGTGTTGGTGGAGTAAAATAACTGGTTAAATAAACAAATAAATCATAATCTATTGATAATAAATGGTGTGTGTAGAACTGTTGTATAAAAGCAATATCAGGATTGGTTGAGTACCTGTTTGACTGTGATATCTTCAGCCTAAGTCTATGGCCATATCACAGCAATGCTGATATTCCGTAAATCGGCACTTACTCACATGCAATATTGTTTAATTAACAAAAAGACCCCTAATTTTACACAATTCTTTGCTTTTTACAGCATATTACAACATTTTACTGAGACAGGATAAATGCCACTTATCCTGAAAATTCTCTCTGCAGTCTACTAGAATCTTAATTTTCCTTTTTTTTTTTTTTTTTTGGAAATATATGGCCACAATGTGATGAGAACTCACAGGAAGGATAGGGACTAAACAGAAAACCTGGACTTTGAAGAAATGTACATGGTCATGTGGTCTGATGAGTTCAGATTGATATTATTCCAGAGTAATGGGTGCATCAGGGTAAGAAAGGAAGTCCATTAAGCAATTAATGCACCCATCATCCATAGTGGCTACTATAAAAGCCTCTGGAGGCAGTGTTATGATCTGGGATTGCTTCGGTTAGTCAGATCTGAACCCAGAAACATTATGTGGCAATTAAATGAAGTCAGCTAATGACCTTAATGTACTGAATGACCAGGTTACCACATCAACAGATAACTGTTCTTCCCTGATGACATAGCTATATTCCAGGACTCAAATTGTGAGAGTGGTTCTGAGAGCATGAGGAGTCATTTTCTCACATTGTGTGCTGTATTTAAAGCTAAAGGTGAGTGTTTGAAATTCTAGAGTGTGTGACTTTTTGGACCAGGCAGTGCATATGTGAGTGAAAGAGGAAGTGGGTGAAGAGATGCTGCAGTGTTTTAATGCTCTGAGTTACTGATTGGAAGGTTGATGATTCAAACCCCAGTGCTGCTGTTGGGCCCTTGAGCAAGACCCTTAACTCTGTCTGCTCACAGGCATATTCCAGGACTCAAATTGTGAAACTAGTTCTAGGAATCATCTTGGCACATGAACTGGACAACACATTGTGGAAAATATAATGGGTTACTCCACACGCTGACCCCAGCCTACTAACAAAGTTGGGATATGCAAAGGATGAAGAATTTCACTGTACAGTAAAATAATCTATTTTGCCAAAAGTATTCGCTCGCCTGCCTTCTTTCAGAACTGCACTCGTGGGGTAAGATACTGGTGTTGAACAAGAATCCTGGCTTGCAATCTCCACTCTAATTTGGTGTTTTATCAGGTTGATGTCAGGAATCGTTCATCCATGTCTTTATCGATCTTGCTTTGTGCACTGGTGCACAGTCATGTTGGAACTGGTGTGGGTTGTTTTTCAGGAGTGGGGCTCGGCCCCTTAGTTCTTTTAATGCCAAGACATTTTGAACTATTTCATGCTCCCATCTTTGTGTAAGCAGTTTGGGGATGGCCCATTCCTGTTCCAACATGACTGAGCACCAGTACACAAAGCAAGGTCCAGAAAGACATGGATGAGAGTTTGGTCTCCACTGAGGTGAATTAGAGCGGAGACTGCGAGCCAGGCCTTCTCATCCAACATCTGACCTCAGAAATGAATGCACTTTTGGAAGAAACTATCTCCTAAACCTTGTGGAAAGCCTTCCCAGAAGAGCTGAAGCTGTTATAGCTTAGTGTGGACCATAGACAGCTGTTATATCTTAGCGTGGACTATAGGATGGACCAACATTATATTAAACCTTATGGATTAAGATTGGGATGTTACTCAAGTTTATATGAATGTGAAGGAAGGCGAGCGAATACCTCTGGTAATAGAGTGTATATGTTACGAATAAAGGCTGAACTTAAAGATGTTTCGAAACATGCTATTACAGCCATCGACCGGAAGATGTCGCCAGATTGTAGTGTTGAGCTGTGGAGCGCAGCACGGGCACAGATCATATAACAAACCGGTCTGTGAGCTTCGTACCGGGAGAAACAGAGAAGGCGGGAGGGGAAACAGGAATCCCCCACTCTCTCTCTCTCTCTCTCTCACACACACACACACACTGTGTGCCTCAGTTCTACTGGGACTGGGACACACTCACTCAGCTCTATATCCGAGTCGAGGCAACTCTGAGAAGGAGAAAGCACTTCTTTAACTGCGACTTTTCCATAAGATGTGAGGAGGAAATGGCCGAGCGAAGGTGAGCCGACTCACTTCCTTTACGCGTCCTGGATTCATGCGGAAACTTAGGAGTTTCGGAGCTTTCTCATGTGTTTAAAAACGTGGTGTGTGTGTGTGTGTGTGTGTGTTTTGTTTGTTTGTTTTTGGAGCGACTTTAGGTGTTAGTTTCGGGTTAGGTGCTTGTTTAATGGTTATAAAATAAACTTAAGCGAGGTGTAGTTGTAGTTGGGTAAAATATCCCTCGGTGTGGTTACAGAGTGTCGCAGGGATTCGAACATTACTATTACACCTGGTACACACACACACACACACACACACTCCATCACTCCGGTGTTTATATGCGAATTACAAACAAACTACACAGTTATCGTTTCATTTCATCAGCAATACCTGCTCGGACACGACAAGCAAAACATTTCTTATTTGTTTATTTTAGTTCGCGGTTTGTTTTATGACTTTAAGCGTTTGGTTCCGCTACAGTGTAAACTGAACTGATTCACTTCACTGATTCGGTCCATTTCACTCCTGTGAGTCTGTGGAATTCTACTGAAATCAGTTTCATTGAGTTCCACTGCACTGCTCTGAACTCTGAACGAGCTGCTTCTTCTTATTAAAACCACATTACATGTTAATTACTACCATTTATGAAGTAACTAGTAGTTATTAAACCGGTTTTATTGTTCAGTGTGTGGACAGAATGCAGCTCAGGTTGGTGATTTAGGTGAAGAAATCGACAAACCTCGTCTGTTTCAGAAAGATGCCACTCAAGATCAGACATGCTCTTTCTACCCCAGCTCTGTTTTTCATTCTTTCTCTGAAGTCCCTCCAGGCACTTGGCTTGCTTGACCTGCCGTGTGTAGGTAATAATCCTGCTCTAGATAACTTGTATTATTTTTGCTCCTGTATTTTTGTATTTAAATAATTTAGCACAGACCCCACAGGGACACATCAGTAGCCCAGAGGCACCTGGGACAGGCAGCTGTCATTTCCAGGCTATTTGTTGTTTGTTTATTTATTTATTCATAAGAAAAGAAAAACTTAACAAAAGATTTCATGTGGAATGCAGTTCTGATTAACTACAACAAAAAACTCATTGCTGTATGATAGAGTGTTCACTCTGGATCCCACCCCCTGCTGCACTACACACATCAGCCAATATGTGCAACAAGTAGAAGTTTTTTTTTTTTTTTCATTTTTAAAATTTTTTATTATGCACAATGTGTGTATGTGTGTGTGCCCGGCGATGGATTGGCACCCTGTCCAGGGTGTACCCCGCCTAGTGCCCGGGTGTCCTGGGATAGGCTCCAGGTTCCCCGCGACCCCGAACACAGGATTAAGCGGTATAGAAAATGAATGAATGAATGAATTATGCACAATAAATAGCAGTGTACCTATATAATTTTTTATGTCATAATTGTCAAGCTAGCATCATCTGCACTCACCTGTGTGTCAGCATTACAGATGCAAATAATATATTATTTATTTATGAGGTATGCCAAGACAGAATGCTTGGCTGATATGTTGGACAATGGTATTTGTTCTTATTGTTTTTGTTGTTGTTGCAATGCGATGTGTTTCCTGAGCATATACTCAAATTATTGTTTTGCTGAGTTTGTAATATTGTGAGTGAATGATTTTAGACTTTGTACACCCCTTGCCAAAATTTGACCCGTCGTATCGAATGTCGTACTTTAGGTGATTTGAGTTGGGAATATCTTCAGATTCCTGGATCAGTAAGATCCAGTTTGATACAGAGTAATAAAATCTTACGTTTAGAATATGTTAACAGTGAGTTAACTCCATGATGTAGTTAGAAAGAGAGAATCCTCAAGTCTCATTTTGACTCCAGGTTTTCCCTGCTACACCTTAAAATTAATTTGCCAACAGTGCAGGTTTATTTGCATGTTTATCTACACTAAGACAAATGGAGTAACCAGCTAGGATAGTGTTCATTAAAGTGCTTTAAAACAATGGTTAGGATTAAAACTTTCTCACTTCTGTTGAAGGATCAGTAATTGAAGCTTTGTTACATTCCACCTACTGTACTCTATTGATCATAGTGCAAAACTAACCTTAGGTACGTAAAACCTGACTTAATATGAAGGATTTCGAATGAGGCACCAACATAAATTGCAGTGAAAAAGAATATTAATTAGAGACTCTAACATAGCTATCGATCCTGCAGGGGTGATAGCGTTCCGGCACCACGCCGGATTTCCGGCGTACTGTCGCTGCAGGGGAAAAAAAAATCAGGTTCGCGGATATTGATCTGTCATTTCTCTAGATCTGAGATGCGCAGGTGATAGAGAAGGAACAG
>JAQQZS010000015.1:15221851-15234789 GCA_030068045.1 Platyallabes tihoni | reverse complement strand
CCTGGGATAGGCTCCAGGCCCCCCGCGACCCTGATCACAGGATAAAGCGGTATAGAAGATGAATGAATGAATGAACGCCACCGAAGTCAAAAGGATTAAACCGAAAATTGAATATAACATTTTATTTATTAGTAATAACATTTGCAGTAAATAATTCAGCCTGTTCCGAGTTTTCTGTTGATGTGAAGTTGCTAAGCACAACATCACACTTAAGGATTAGGTAATGAAAGGCACGGTAGCACGGCATTTGTGTATTATGATGTGATTTGCACATAACGAGGATTTTAACATCTTTGAAGCTGTTTTTATAACTATTGGACATTTGAAAGAAAGAAAAGCAAAAACCTGTCTGTAGACTAAACCAAGATTGAGTTGTCAAGGCTGTAAGATAATGAAATGAAATGATAAAGAAGTGAAAGAGCGTAAAAATATTTTCCGCATGGTCTGTACATACATGCACACATCTGTCTTCAATGTATCGACTCATCTTTTTAATAACTGACTTGACAGGATAGAAAGATGGAAAGATAAAGACTTTTACTAAGGGAAAGTCTTTTGTTGCCAAAAGTCCTAGCGGGCAGCGCAGGCTACAGGAAACCCGCAGGACTGAATTGTTTCTCGTCGTGAGCTGCGTGCCAGAACTGAAGTCCTGTGAAAGTGGAGCAGATTTCAAGGGGTTTTGAATCATTGAGAGAGGGTTCAGGCAGGGGCCTCTCACTGTGCCAGCGTGGAGGGCTGTTGTGTAGCAGCGGGTGGACGGGGCAGGGTCACGGGGGTTCTGAGAAAAAAAAAAAGGATGCTTTCCTTAATATGTTAAGCACTTCATTGAAAAGCTGAGATTCTTCACTTCTATAGGATTAAAGAAAAGCCATTACAGCACTGAGTATTGGTATGCAAAGCAGCCCATTGCTATGTCTCCTTTCTTTCTTCTTCCTCTTCATCTCCTCCCACTTGGTCTGGCCTGAAGTACCGGTGTCAGTCGGTTGTTCTTTGTTTTTTCCCCAGGCGACTCACACAAGCAAAGGAGGATCAAGAGAAACAAAACAAGACAAAAAAAGAGAGAGAGAAAGAGAAGGAAGGAGGCAGAGAAGGAGATGTGTTGGTGGGAAAACATGACCAGTACTTAATCAGGGATGAATAAAGGAAGTTTTTTTTTTTTAAATGATGTAAACAAGAGGATGGTTATAAATAGGCAAATTAAAAAGAACTAGGAAGAGGAAGTAGATTTAAAAAGATGAGAGGAAACGAAAGTGGGAAAGAGAGACGAGGAGAGACGTCAGTGGGTGTGAGATGGATCAGACAGGAGCAGGCGCTTGTCAAATGTCTGACCCATGTGCTGCTCGTGTTTTCACTGTCCTGATAACTGAAGAGTCTCTAATGTAAAACACCAGCTTTTTTTTTTTCCCTCCACCATTTTGGCTTCTAACCAGGCTGAGGGAGTTTAAACTGGCTCAGGTTACAAACTTGTCTTTGCAGGCTGTAACATATCTTAAGTGGCTTTGAATCATCCAGGGTGCACTGTAGGTGTGTGTGTGTTGTAGACTATAAAAAGCTGACCATTTGTTCCTTCAGCTCAGCCAGAAGAGGTGCTTTGCCAGAGGTGTGAATAGCCATGCTCAGCCATGCTCAGACATCTTACCGACAATGGAAAAAAAACTTTTCTCGGTCCATTCTGTTTCTAGAAAACTTTTCTATAATCTATCCTTCTTATTAATCTCATTACAGTAGACACTGATACTGCTGCTGTTTTCATTGTAGATCATTTCTAACAGGCCCTTATTCTGTTTATCACATGCAAAAAAACTGCTCTTCTCCCTCTTGGTAGCTGTTTCTATAAGCTACAAGTCTTCATGTAAAGTTTACACAGTTGTTAACTTCAAGGAGAATTGTTTGTTTGTAAAATGTGGTTGTTTAGGTGAGGTCATCCCATCCCCTTTCTCCGTCAGCTTTAGAAAACCTCATCCTCTGTTTCGTCTCATCTTCTTCTTTTTCTTTATCTGCTTCTCCTTTTCTTTTCCCCTTCAGTCTCTGTTATTGTTGTTTCTGTGGTCCAGAGATCGTGCCATGCTTCAGATTTCTAGATTCTAGTCCACTAGGAAATAACATCCCACAGGATGTGAGGAAACACACCATATTAAAGCAGCTTGAACGCTAATCTGGCGTCCCGTGGTCGTAGTCAGTGTGCATTTAGTGCATTTAATCTTTTTTTCAAGTATGCCACAAGCTGTGTGCAGTTCTCCAAGTATGTGAGAACAGGGTTCATCATACTTTTTATGAATTATAGTTATTTTATTTTATGTCATCTTCAAACCCGAAATGTAACAGTTATGAGCGGCTATGAGAGTTATTTCACTTCCACGCACCATTACTCCACTGCAATGTGTTAATAAAGTCGCTGGCGTAACACTTGCCCTCGATTCCCAAGTAGTACTGCAGTAATGACTGAAGAATTTGCATCTGTTTGACTTTGTGTGTTTGAACTTGCGTGTATTTGTAGTGACATCCGCCATATTGGTTTACGGCATGTACAGTGTATTTTTCTTAGCTTCGACTAATTTGTAGTGAAACATCCTGAAGAAATACTCAAGCTGTTTTTCATCTAAGCCCTGAACATGCGCTAGTGTAACTAAAGTATACACACGCAAGTTCAGCTCGACACAATTCATATTCAAGGGACAGCAATACATTCCGTTCTTACAGGAACTCCCCTTTGACCCTTTGGGAAGTTCAACACGATCTAAACTATTCCCAGCTTCATGCATAATGCTGTATATATTCAACTCTGTCGTTGATTATTTATCTGTATTTGTATCCTCCACAGGTCTGCCAATCAGCACTTACGCCAAATACTGCTACCGCAAGCTGCAGAAAGTTGCAGTGACCGGGGGTAAAAAGGTAGGAACGGCGTGCCTATTTATTTATCTCATTCCAGTTTATCCTTCGGCCTCAACAATAATGAAGCTGGAAGGGCCTGCGGGCAAACCGAGCATTTGATGATTGAAAGCTATCCACACACTTGGGGTAAACAGAATGGGCTTGATGAGCTATCTGAAAGGTCAGTGGTTTAAACAGGGTTTTCCGGAGAGAACAACCACAAGTTTATGTTGCTGCCGAGAGAAAAGACGCTGTAATATGTTCAAGCTGGCCTCGAGCCTGCTGAAGTGTAACATAGTGTAACAGTGTCTAAGTGCCTACATGTGTTAACAATCAGCCTTAAGAAAGCTTCATGAGAGCAACGCAGACTGGGGAAAGAGGGTTACAGTAACCCCAGAGCTTTAAATCTCGCTCACACACACACACAAACACAAATACACACACAACAGAAACAGAGCAGATAGAGATGCAGTAGCTGTGTCACACCTCCTTCGCTGTCCTTTCCCCAGTCTCCACCCTGTAATCAGCCGTCCCACCACTGTCTCCACCGCCTCTCACTAAGGTGTTATATTTAGCAGTGCACCACGCAGCTGGTCGCTGGATGTTAGTGTGAAGTTGTGGTGCTAGTAAACGGCTGCTCGGGCATATCAAAGGCCTTTCATCATTGGCAAATATTTCTCTTTGAAAGTAAAAAGACATCTGAAATTCTTTTTTATATATATATATATTATCCTAGTGAAATTTATTTTCTGTTGTATTTCATTCATATTTATTTCTTAACTATAAGCTTTTATTTTTTAATGTCACAGGCGGTCGTATAAGCATTTCACTGCATATCGTACTGTGTATGACTGTGTATGTGACATGAAATTTGAATTTGAATCTAACAGGTCGAGAACCTATCTAGAAAAAAATTAACTAATTGAAGGATAAAAAAAAAAACACAAGCTTATCTATTTTGTCCGTGCTAGCAAGAACGGTGCTAGAGTTACACCATGTGACTAAAGTGTGTTCCTGTCAACTTCATGTGACCAGTTTGTATAAGACATTCAACAGGTTTTCGAAATGTGTGCCACTCACTCTTGCTCCTTGTCACTCCGAAGGGTCTGAGGAAACCTACCCTGGATGAGATTGATCACGGGAGGAACGCCATAGTGACGCCCTCGCTGTTTGGGAGCGCTCTGGAGGAGATCATGGAGAGGCAGAGCCAGCTGTTCCCGCACAGGAGGCTACCCTGGGTGCAGGTGCAGCTATCTCAGTGCGTTCTGGCACTCAGTGGAGCCCAGACCGAGGGAATCTTCAGGTAAGAGACATATATATATATATATATAGAGAGAGAGAGAGAGAGAGAGATTGAGAGCTAATAGGGACATGAACATGCTGAAGACATAAACTAGCATGTTCATATCAAACAACAACTACCAACCACATTCTTCCTCCATGATGCACAAATCCAGAGAAGCACACTTTTTCTTCTAATAGTTGCTGCAGCACAGTACGCTTGGATTAAAGCAGTATCTGACGTTGGAGCTCACAGGCGTGATTGTGGTTACAATACAGGGAATAGAAAGGGATACCGTCCTTTTCTCTTACAGAATAGTGCTATTATTCTCTCTGCCTGTGGCATCATAGAGACCTGACCTCATATTCTCTCAGTGATTGTCTGATTTAGGCATTCCTAAAAGTCAAAAAGTCAAATCCTTTGTCAGTGCAGAGCACACCTTTAACTGATGATATGGTGTAAGACTTCGGTTTGAAGAGACAGAGATGGATCATTCTTGTCACGAGGAGTGGAATGCATAAACAGAAATGCATGGAGTTCAGGTGTGGCCTTTCCATCCAAAAGCATTTTGCATAATTACTGACCTCGATTGCAACTATTTCTTGCATCTAAATAAGCTGCTAGGTTACATACATACATAGCAGTGTTTATTTTCTGCAGAAGGGCTGAGCCGAACATGGGGCGGGATATATAGAGTTGCTTTTGTGTTACCGATGAGGACAATAAAAGGCTCCAAAAACACTGCATATTTCCCAAACTGGCAGGGGTGTGACTATCCAAAGAGGATTCCAAATCCACTGAACCTTGAGGGAAGATAAGAGTTCATCATTCCTCCTCTGCAAAAGTCTAGATAATTATAGCAGCCAAACAAGTGTGTGTGTGTGTGTGTGTGTGTGTGTCCTCCTCAAGACTTGTCCTCCTTTCCGTAAAGTGTCATCTTCACACATGCTCTGAAGCTCTGAGAAATCCCCGGTCATTGGGTGGTCCCTACAGGAGCTGTTTATCCAAACTGACCCCCATTTGTTAGATATTTGGCCAAAAGGCAAACAAAATGAACCAGATTAATCACTGACTCGGAACAGCCTTTCATTGAAGGCCAGCTGATGTGTGTTCGGAAAGAGAGCGCCTCAATACACCAAACAGCTAAACAGATGTAACGGCAGATTTATTCAGGGTCGTGACAGATATATGAGCGCATGAATTATATTAACGCTCTGTTTATCACACTGCAAGTGATAGTGTGGGATCAGTTTTTCCTTTCATATGCCAATAATAAGTGCGGCACTGTGGATATGTTCCACCTCATGCTACAGTCTACATGTGGAGCTAAAAACGACAAACACATTCTTTCCATCGTTCTCTTTCCCTTTTTTAATGGCTGTTTTTATGATGCTCGTCACCTGTGTGCGTCCTGGCAGGAAATCTGTCCCTCACCATTTGTTTGTCTGGTGTCTTCAATTTTTAATGCCCAGGTTTAAAGGGTTATTTGCTTCAGGGCCTGGGTGTATTATTAATGCATCACTTGTTCCTGTGCACAGGACACACGCACAAATGCACATTCAAGGATTCTTCTTTTATGAAATTCAATTGAAGCATGTTCATGTGGGTTTGTCTTCAGATTCATCTAAATATAGCTTTCGTTCTTTGTACTCAGAGATCTTTTGTTGAATGAAAAATGTTTCATGATATGAAAAGTGCATGGACTAAATAACTGTGCAAACCACGCCTCATTTCTTCATGTTTACGTCTAGAGAGCCAGACTTGTATTTTTTATGTAGTTTTGGGTAATAGTTCTTCAGGCGTACTGAAGGACTTTTTTTTTTTTTTTTCATTTTTGGCAAGTTTTTTGCTTTCATTCAGTCGAGTCCCTGTACCTGACCAGTTTCAGAGGAACTGTTTTTGTTTTTTAAGCCACATAGTGACCTATGAATCATTCAAGCATAAAAAAAGCATGAACCAGATGATGACAGTTGATCAGGATTAGTGTACTGGTGATGCTGAATGGAACAGACGAGAGGGGAAATGAGGTTGCTGCTGAGGTTATTTCATAAACAAACATTTTTTAAATCGTATCTTTAAGCACTTTGCAGCCTGTCGCTGTAAAAAAAATTATATTTGTTTATTTCTTTAATTGAATCTATATTGTATAATTCAATTCAATATAAATGAAATGAACTGTGACACACAGTACTGTAGAAATAACAGACACATTAGGCATTTATGTACCACTATGTTCTAGAGTCAGACCAGCTGCACTGAAGTTCAGTTTACCCTATTGAGTGGTAGATTAAATTAATTTTATGTAAAAGACCAGTCATTTTGGCAAATAAATATATAATAACCAAATGAAATACCATTCCTAGTTATCTGTAGTGTTCTCCTCCACTACTAGAACAAGATCACAGACATGACCTCACTCCGTTTTATTTGATTAATTTAAAGGTCACATGTATTAGACTTTAAAGGTGTCTTAGAGGTCCTTCGAAGTGTGTGTGTGTGTGTGTGCGTTATGAGTAATGCTCCAGATGAAATACTATCAGATAATGCATTTTTCATATCTGTAACTCCCTTTATTTCACTCCTCTTCCAAATGAACCATTTCAGTGTCTATGTAAGTGAGCTACGTCTGAGCCACGTCCCATCAGAGAACAACAGAACAACAGCGGAAAATCTGATTGGCTTATTTAATTGATTGGACAATACAAAAATGGAAATAGGACAAAAAGCAGGGAATGTTTAGTTTTTTTTTTTTTTTAGAATTTTTTGTGCACACACATTGGAGACCTGCTCTGATCTGAATATCCAAAAATGACTTAACCGAATGTAGCACACTAAATGTAATTAGTGGTGCTGTGTGTTTTAATGTTGCAGAGTCCCAGGAGATATAGATGAAGTGAATGCCCTCAAACTACAGGTGGACCAGTGGAAAATTCCAGAAAACCTCTCAGACCCTAATGTCCCTGGTAATCACAACATCATTAAAGACGCCTGTGATCTAATGTAACCTGTCTCAAATATTTACATGGGACTGATTTACAAGGCTGTGATTAACGACTATCTCCGTCTCACTCTCTCAGCATCACTGTTGAAGCTGTGGTACAGGGAGTTGGAGGAGCCGGTGATTCCACAGAGTTTCTACACGCAGTGTATCAGTCACTATGAGGATGCTGATGCGGCCATCAGTGTAGTCCAGGCTTTACCAGAGCTCAACAGACTGGTTCTGTGCTACTTCATCCATTTCTTACAGGTATCCCACACACACTCTCAGACATGTACTTATTCATCAGTATAATAAGTTGTTCTCTGAGGAGACATTGTACACTTGTGGAGGAGTCTCCAGTGTCAGTGCTTTGCAATAGCTGTAAAGTTATAACGTTATGGAAAGTTCTGGAAAAGAGTTTTTTACAGTTTCACTGTGACAAGAAAAGCTGAATTTTTTTTGTCTCACTACTTTAAGAGTCTGTTAAGAGAGCGACTGTTTATAAAGCTGCTCTAATGCAAGTACTAAAACCAAAGGAGCTAACAGACATCGCAAACATTCTCTAGCATTAAACATGACTAGACATAAATAAAAAAGATACGGTGCTCATTCTTTAATGAATAATTTATAAAATGTGAAACTACCGATTGTATTTGTCGGTAGATCGCTGCCGTATTGAAACACTTTAAAGGCAGATAATCCTATCGTTCAGCGTGGTAATGGCATCGTAGATCATTTTCTCAGCTGGACGGGCAACAGTGCAAACCAGCTATTAACGTAACTGGTGCTTTGCCACTTCATCCCCTGTGGACTGATTTATTAGACTTTCACACACAGTAATGAATGTAATGTAATGTAGTCTTTACTGGAGAGCACCGCATTATTGCTGTAAAGTTCCAGGTAATAAAGAAAGTTACACATACACATATTTCTTTCTAAATGGTCTGCACAGTCACGTTAGATCTCACAGGGTTTCAGTCCACTTTTTCAACACACAATAAACAATAAAAGAGGCTTTTCTTAATGTTGCTGTGGTAAAGACTGATCAGATCGCCTAGTGAGTCAGGTATTATGTTAGTCCTCATCTTCAGATTATTACCGTAATAATAGTTACACAAGTGACTAAATGTAAAAGTTTTCTGAAATGTTTTTCCCATCTTTCCCTCAGGTCTTTGCACAGCCAGTGAATGTAAGTAAGACCAAGATGGATGTGAACAACCTGGCCATGGTGATGGCGCCCAACTGCCTGCGCTGCCAGTCGGACGACCCGCGCATCATATTCGAGAACACGCGCAAGGAAATGTCCTTTCTCCGCATCCTCATCGTGCATCTGGACACCAGCTTCATCAAGGACCTCGTGTGAATTTTACAAATATATCAGCGTGCCTCCCTGCAAACCTGCGTGTCCATGGGTGTCGCTTTCTTTACAGGGTTTGACCTGCGGCATTGTTGCGTGTTAACATGTCTGTGCTTTATAACTCTGAGAAAAGAATAAAAAAAGACGTTCCGGTGTCTTGAGGAAAGTGATGGAGAATCTCGTCCGCTTATTAAACGTCTTCGATAAACGCTCCAGGTATGAATCACCAGCAAGCGACTCACTGATTCACTGAATAGCAGCATTCGTTGAAGGAGTTTCTGTCTCAATCGACCCCCGAGAAATTTTGAGGAAATTCTCCGATGCCTTGTAGCAGAAAGAATGAATGGATTCGGAAGTAAACTCCAGCATATCTGCAGCAATCAGGACTGTTAACATGTGAAACCAAATGTGCAGGGATCTGTGACTCTTTGTGTTATTACTAATAACTCTTTCTTTTCAACAAGTTGGGTTCGGACATTATTTTTGGACAACCGCTATCTTTTTTGTCCAGTGGAGTTCTCTAATTTAATATGGTTTGAGTGTGTCGGATATTTAATAGATACTAATCTCTGTGCTAAGGAGTGTATGAGGCTCTCTTTTGGTCTTAGGTGGTCTGCAAACTCAAAAAAAGATCTGTGTGTGTGTCTGTGTGTGTCTGTGTGTGTGTGTGTGTGTAAACTGCTCATGTTGACGTGTGTCTGGAAGACAAATCTGTTGGCTTCGTCCCGGCCTGCTGACTTTGAACCTGGTGCCTGTAGTCAACTGTGTGTGTGTGTTTGTGTGTGATGGCTTTCTGAAAGGTCATCCTTCGGTAATCAAAAGCTCAAGGCATGAAACCAACTCTCCTTTATCTCATCTCCTTCAAAGAAACGATGCGTTTGATGTAGTGCATGCTATTTTTTCTCCGTGGCGTGTGTCAGCAGAAAGGCACGTGGGTCTATTCACCGCGTCCGAGCAGTCGAGATCGCACGCTTAGACGATATGCAGTATTCCGCTCCGGCGACCTCGGCAACCATTTACAGTTCTAACTCCGGGGAGTTGGGTTGTCTGGTAGTGGTGATTGGAGGCGACTGGGCTCGTGTTGAAAACGTTTTGTCACTCATGCGTGGGCTTTCATCAGTTCTCCAACCCACGTCTTGAAGACTAAAACATGACTCCATCCGCCGCGAACGACACGGATGACTGCAAAGCTTCACGGACATAATTTTACTGCGTTATTTTTCCATAAGACGGGGCCGATTTCATATCTCAGATGTGCGGTTAAGGACGTAGCCAGGACCCAGGCTGTAGTATATTTAGCTCTTGTGGTCAGACTTTAGGGTTTAACATCAGCATGGGAGCATTTTGGCTTCTGATTTTGGAGCGAGACTTCGGAGTTTTTGACCGCATGTGTTTTTGCACACAGCACACCCTGTCTTCTGTTTTCGTTAAAACGTACACCCCGAAATAAGACGGTTTTATCAGACGAAAACAGTCAGGCACGATTAGCTGCTTGTTAAAACTCCATGCTGACATTTCCGTAACTATCTGTCTGGGTCCTGCTGCTCCGCGTTGTCAGATAATTCACTTTACACAGCCGTAGTTATTTCTCCAGTGCGTTTCTTCTCGTTGTCCGTGTCAGTCCACGCGAAAACACGAGACCCGATACGGTGAAGAACACAGTAATCCTGCTGACGCCTCTTATAGTTCCATATCATTGTTTGTTTAGACATCGCACGCTTTCCCACATGACTAATCAGCATGCCTACGCCACCGACTTCTCTCTCTTCTTCTGTAAATATGACTGTACGTCTCCGATTATGTTTTTACCAAACTTCTCCCTTTTCAAACAAACATTACTACATCCATGAAGCTATACTTGCATCTCTCTTGTCAATTCAGAGATCTGTCATTTGTCATCTGTCTTTTTTTTTTTATATAATCTTTTTGACGATTGTGTTGAATAGTGAACAGAACTGTAGCAGAAAACAGCCACATTACTCGCATGTGTGTGTGTTGTTGACCTCCACTATACTCCTGTATTGCACTTACCCGCATGTCCTCTGCCTCTACGGCTCTCTCTGATCCTTGCAGGGACTAATGACCTCCGACTCGAATTGTAAATATATTTTTCTCCGTGGCCTCTGATGGGGACAGCTAGAAAAAGAAAGATGGACGGCAAGCATTTAATTTCCATCGTTTCAAAAGAAAGAATAAAATTTATAAATTTGAATCAATTTGTGATTTTTTTGTTGCTCAGTAGAAATGCATCACTTTCTCATCTATTGAGTTTTTTTTTTTCAGTCTCGTGATTCAACTAGGATTAAAGAAAACATGTATATTACATAGAAATGCAAATGCTGTAGACTTGAACATGGTGTACTGTATTAATGCTTACAAACCACCAAGCCTTCTTCAGCACAGCGCAGAAGGATCCAGACAGGACTGCGTAACTGATTTACATCTGTCTGGTGTTTTCCCCATATTGTGTCGATCCGTCCTGCTCTGCGGCTCAAATTAGTACAATTCTAGGGTAGTTAGATGGGTTAAAGATTAAGTACCACATCTTCCCGCTGATATCTCAATCACATCTGCTCCAGACATTAAATAATTTCACTGTGAGCCAGCACCATTAGACTGTAATCAGCCGTGCATTCAGACGACTACTGCTCTGAACGCGGGACTAAATTCAGATAAATGGCTCTAATCATAAGAAAAAGGTAGGAATGAGATAAACATGTTTTTGCAGTTAATGGCAGCCAGGCAAACAATGCTAATAGTTAGCGATCTAATGACTACTGCTCTCTGCGGTATTTCTAGCTAATTGCAACATTAAGCTCAACTTTAATCACAGTTTCTCATTTCCTTCACTGCATATTTATGTACAATTTTTGCACACAGAAAATTGAAAACCTTAAACCTAGTCTAATTTTCTCACATCAATAACCAATATAGGGGTTAAAAACGATTTCACAATCATGCATCATATAAAACATGCAAAACACTATCGCTGATCATCACCGCAGCTTTACGGAGGATGCACAGAGGATGGAGAAAAGTTCTAACAAGAACACAATACCTGTTCAAATCTACAAAAGTGAAAAGGATTTAATTTTACCAAAGGCATACAAAAAGAAAAGGTGAACATGGTCTCCCCCTTCTGGTCAACTGCTGCACTGCACAAGCCTCTCAGGTCACAATAAAGTACAGTACTGTACACCCATACTCAGTCCATTGCTGCTCTTTGTATGATGTCAGTATCCTATAGTTGAAGCTTACACAGTTTGAAATATTTATACATATAGTTATTAACATCTGATTTTTTAAATGAACTTTGCCATAAAATAAACTCTCACTCACTCAGTCACCATTTATACTGGTTTAAACTGTATTCAGATTCACAGTCAGCGGAGTCTCTCACTGGGTACTTTGAGCAAGAGGTGGATACACCCTGGACAGGGTGCCAATCCAACACAGGGAACACACACATAAACACACTCACACACGGGCAATTTGGGAATGCAGGTATTTGAGAGGAAACCAGAGTTCCCGGAGGAAACATGCAAACTCCATGCACACAGACCCCGAGGCGGGAACTCAGGTCGGAAAATCAGGTAGTCAGTGGTCTAGGAAATTATGGCAGTGTATCCCTTTAATCTGCATACGTTCTGCGTATTGCTTTTACAAAATGAAGACAACTGTATGGTGTTAAAAGCACTGGACAAGTCAAAGAATATGCTATTGCCTGCTTTTTCTAAATGGGATTAGCTAAAAACAGCATTCTCTGGGTATTTACCACATGATATGTGAGGGGAGACTGGCCTGTAGTTGCTCGGTGATGAGAGACACCCATCCATCACACAGCACATCTACACAAACACAAGGGTTAATTCATTTTGATGCAATTCAATTTTAATTGTATTATGGTTTTAACAATCAACATGGTCTCAAAGTTCATGCTTTATAGAACATAAGACACAAAAAACAGTGCATAGAGAGAAAAGTCCTAGATGTTGGACAAAACCATCCATATTGAGCAAGCCTGAGGTCGACTGTGGCAAGGAAAACCTCCCTTAGATGGTATGAGGAAGAAACCTTAAGAGGACCCAGACTTATAAAGGAACCCATCCTCATTTGGGTGACACTAGAGAGTGTGATTGTACAAGTACAACAGCAGTGAAATGCAAAGCAACAAACTCCAGACTGTGCAAAAGTTTTTTAAAAAATGTATGTATGTATGTACAAAATAAAAATAGACTAAGGAGACAATGAAATTAAATAAATGACACTACTCATAATAAGTTAGGGATATTGTGAGAGAATTAGTGGAAGTCATACTTACGGTGTTTGTTTCACTTCAAACATTTTTAGGATAGGGAGGCAATTGTGTTGGGGTGATAGACACACCTCATTTTGTGTTTTCCATGTAATGGTCTCATTGTGTACAGGTGTGCCTTATATTGGAG
>JAQQZS010000015.1:15200670-15218598 GCA_030068045.1 Platyallabes tihoni | reverse complement strand
GGGTGGCTGAGGTCCTTCACGATCTTCCTGGCTTTGGTCCAGCACCGCTTGCTGTAGATCGAGTGCAGGTCAGGGAGAAAAAATCACGTGACAAAAGAATGAACGACTAGGACTTGAAGACTCATTGAGAACCGTTTAATTCTGTTTACTGTATACTGCACTGCAGCGTCTATGGGAGTCACGTGACAAAAGAACGAACAACTCGGACTAGAAGAGTCATTGAGAAGGAATCGCTCAATTCTGTTTCCTGTGTACTGCACTGTATAGCATCTATGGGAGTCACATGACAAAAGAACGAATGACTCATTGATTCATTGAGAACCGTTCAATTCTGTTTCCTGTACGTAATCTACAGAGGTTTTGTTATGATTTGCGCATGTGCGCCCAATAGAAAATGAATGGAAAACTCTCTCCGAGACTACTCATTCTTCTGAGTCACATTAAAGAATCGTTTATGAACGACCCATCACTAGTCTGGACTGACTTGTCATAAGGCCGATCTTTGAGAAGCCCTGCTGTACAGGGACTTAGGGCATGAGGTGCAAATCCATCATAGGGCACGCACACACACATTTACACACTCATTCACACAATTGGAAATTGGGGAACACCGATTAGCCTAATCTGCATATCCTTGGCCTGTGAAAGCAAACTGGAGCACCTGAAATCCATCAACCATGGGGAGAACGTGCATACTCCATGCACACAGACCCGAGTAAGGATTCGAACAATCAGCCCTGGAGGTGCAGGGCCACAGTGCTAACACTACACCACCATGCTGCAGTGTAAACACCTTGAAAAATGCAGTTAAATATTATATATTTCAATTCTATATTGAATGCAGTCTCGAAGTAATATATACTGCAAATATAAATCTAGTAGCAATCATGAAGGATTCATTCTCCTGTAAAAAGAGGAAACAAATGCCTGTGTAAACCTTTCACCTCAAGCTCTGATGTTTTATGTGTTCTAAAATGCTTTTCCACTCTTGATGGTGGTAAGAAGTGGTTATAGGAGTCACTATAAACATTCAGTCAGCTCTGTGATCTCTGTCATCAGCAAGGTCCTTTTACTAATGCAACCAGAAGCAATAGTACTGAACGTAAATATTTTCATACTACAGTATATCTCATAAACACGTATTTGCCTTATTTTTCTCATTCTCACCCGCATTTCTCATCTCACTTTTTTGTTATCAAACTCAAGCGTTGACGAATGTGTGACAGAAATGCCAAGGTGAGAAATGTGGTTATAATGGCACACATAATAAATAACAAATTCATTTATTTCATAAATAAGTTTTATATATATATATATATATAAAGAAGTCATCTTAAATTTTCTTAGGCCTTTATGATTTACTAGTAATTTATAAAGAAATGCAGACAAAAAGATGGAGTAACAATTTAAGTAATGAAAATTGAAATGTCATGAAGGATACACTTACTTTTATTACTTGTGAATACTGAATATCCAAGAAGATAGTTTACACAAAAAAAAACATATTCGACAAACAGTTGTAATTAGTGATTGTTTATTGGGCTCAGTGGTTAAGGCTCTGGGTAACTAATCACAAGATTTGGGGTTTTAGCACATCCAAGACTCCACTGTTGGGCTCTTAAACAAGGATCCTTAACCCTTTTTTACTCCAGGGACACATGTTCTATGGGATTTAGCCCAAGGCAAAAAGGTAAAATTCTTTGGGTAAAAACTTTAGGAATTGCATTGGGTCTGTAAGTTCTGTAAATTTCTCCCAGTGTTGAAAACTGTGGTTTGTTAATTATTATTATTTTTTTTTTCAGGTGCAGCCGGCGAACCACTTATGCATTATTTGATTATGTACTTAATGGTGCAAGAAGCTCATAAAGAGTTGTTGAGGGAACTGTGCTTTTTTTTTTTTTTTAGCATTCTTTGGAAACTGAGCTTCGGTTTAACTTGTTTTTTTTATTGCTGAAGTGATGTGAAGTTCCTGAGGAACTGATGCCTCTTGCCTCAGCCTTTTCACCATTGCTGCTGAAGGGATCGTAAACAAAGATCAAATTATGATGAGGCTGAATTTATGAAGAGGCAGTTGTGTGTGAAGAGGGAGTGTAAAAGGGGTCAGCATGCAGCCCTGTGGTGCTCCAGTGTTTAGTGATGGTGAAAGAGGTGTGTCTGCCCTTACTGTTTGTGGTCTGTTGGTGGAACAGTCCAGAATGCAGTTGCACAGGTGTGTAAGGTTAATGTTATATAGTCTGTAGTTAACTAGTTTGCTGGCAGAGCTAGGCTCGATAAATAGCTTTGTGAAGTGCAGAGAGTCAGTGAAACAGCATATTTTTATGCTACTTATTTAATTTTACAAAATATTTTCTATAGTTTGTGAAATCTGACATATACCTCAACTCATAAAACAGCCTACATGAACTATCCTGTGCACTTGGATTACACTGGGGCATGGGAAAAACAAACAAAAGTAAAAGTATGTGCCGGGCAATCTCAGGGCAGGATTGCTGTAACTCCAAATAGACTACAAAACCAAAAGTTAACACAAGTAGGAAATACACTTTTCTAATATGAGGTGTGGGCTGGGTCCAGATTGACATGCCATGCGGAGTCCAAACTTGCTGTAAACGGTCACAAGAAGCCTGGAGCAGTGGTACACCCTGAACAGGGTGCCAATCCATCACAGGGCACACACACACATTTAAACACTCATTCACATACACACTACGGCCAATTTGGGAACACCAATTAGCCTAATCTGCATGTGATTGGACTGTGAAAGGAAACTGGAGCAAATGAAAGGGAACCCATCAACCATGGGGAAAACATGAAAACTCTATGCACACAGACCTGAGACAGGAATCAAACCATCAATCGTGGAGGTGCAGGGCCACAGTTCTAACATTACACCACCATGCCGCAGTGTAAACACCTTGAAAAATGTAGTTAAATATCATATATTTAAATCTCATATACTGTACTTGCTAACATTCTTGGGACCCATGGTTATATGTCTTCAATAATTTTGCACAAAATGCAAAAAAAAAAGAAACTAAACTAAAACTATGTATACTTGCTTTGCTTGTCTTTGCTTGCAAAGAAGTTTTAAACGGCTCCGAGGTGTACACACAAATTTGTTTATAAAGTACCACTGTATTTTAGGCTGATTAACTAATAAAAGGTTGCATTTCATGTGTGTGTGTGTGTATATATATATATATAAAGTATATAAATTATATATTTAAAGTATATATTAGCACCCTGTCCAGGGTGTACCCCGCCTTGTGCCCGAAAGTCTCCTGGGATAGGCTCCAGGCCCCCCGCGACCCTGATCAAGGATAAAGCGGTATAGAAGATGAATGAATGAAAAAGTATATATTAAAATATTTCAATATTTTAAAATTATATGAATTATTTTATAAAAAATAATTAATACAAAATACAAAGTAAACATAAAACAAATTAACCTGCACTTTATCTTTGAAAAGAATCGTGACTGGTGTTAGATGAGAGCAGGAGCAGGGGAGCTACTGTGTAGGACGACTTTCACAAACTCACTCTATAAAATGTTGATGACGCTGCCTACTGAACCTTTTCAAACACCGACCACTAAACAGAATTTATATATAGAAGATGAATGAATGAATATTATAGAAATTCTGATTGATGGCCGGTGTTTGAAAAGGTTCAGTAGGCAGCGTCATCAACATTTACAGTATGTCATACTGTGAGCGTGTCACAGACGTTCCTCCTCACCAACTATAACAGTAGGCAGCTTTGTCTATGTTGAAAATGGGTATGTCAGTCGCAGCTAACCTCTAGTCATTTTTATTTCTCAAGTCATTCTGGATAAGTGTGTCTACTAAATACTATTGATACTACTATTTATCCTATAATATGAGTTTAACGCTACACTCTGAACTCCTTATATCTGACTGAGGATTTAACCCTTGTATTTAATCTCAAGTAGATTCATTTAATATACTTCTTATATTTAGAACTAGCTTCTCTAAACATTACAGTGATGTATTAATTAGAACATTATCTGGAAGTACATGACTCAACTTCCAGATAACATCGCCCGGATGACTGAGAATCTTCACAGACTGATTAGAACATTGTTAATTATTTGTGAGACGGTGCACCACAGTGGCCTCTAGTGGCCAGACGGAGGAAAACATGATTTAGCGTTTGGCCGCTAGATGCCGTTGTGGTGCAGTGTACCCTGACGGGTCTACAGACCGAACCGTTAGAGAAGGGAGACTCCTAAAGACAGAATGCATGAAAACAGAGGCTATAGAAACTGAAAAGCATATTGACTAAGTGCTGGCAAATTATCTTGCCTTCTAGTGGAGTACAGGATATGGCAACAGAAGGCTCCAAATTCATTTATACACGAGAACAATCCTACAAACTGTTTATAATCACAAACTTACGGAGAAATCACATCACTGCATCTACTGGGGGAGAACAAAGTGTTTTTTTTTAACATCTTGCACACAATATCAGCAAAACTTATTATTATAAATATTATTATTTGTAGTAGTAGTAATAACACATTAACACAATAACAAATAATGTTTGTTATATCTGAACAGTTTGCACTAATTAGGTTTGCTTGAAACAAAACAACAATACTACCCTCAGCAACGCGAGTACAAATTTCCTTTAAACATAAAGCTGATAAAAGAACACTCGATTCTTCATACGTATGCTTAGAAATAAAGAATTCGGTTAAAACGTCAAAGATGAAAGAGGGAAATGGACGTATCGCGCATGCGCAGAGGAGCGCCGGCCTTGTTCGCCGGAGAAAACAAACTGCGCGGATTACAGAGTCAGCACGCGCGCACGGAGCTGCACGGCACGCGCTGTTTTCAGTGCAGTCGGAGTGAAAATTCGGTGAGACTGAGGTAAGGGCTCTGTCTGCATTACAGAGCGGGTGTGTGAGCGCGCGTCTGAGACGCGGTATGATGGGTAGAATTGTAAATGTGCATTGATGATGATGCTGCTCTTGTTGTGATTAGGACCAAACTTGTGTTCGGTGCATGTGTTCGGGTGCTAGCGCGCGCTGAGGAGGAGTCTGTCGGTTTATTCAGCGCTTTATGACACACTAATGTCTGCTTCATACACAAATGCGTGCGAGCCGTGTCACTGAGCGCGCGACTTTTCTGTGAAGTTGGTGTTTGTGCGCTCGAGCCATCATCACGCAGCTCCACGCGGCACCGAGTAGGCCGAGACGAGGCCGCTTTGAGGTGACTGTTTGACAGACAGAAGGTTCAACCAATAAGAGTCCATGAATCGGCATACGTCAGACACTTCCGCCAATCAGTGTGCGTGTCGCCAGGGCCGAATGAACAATGTAAACCGTCTAAACGGGCAAACTTAAGAATAGTGTTGAAATAAATGCTTAAACATTTGTCTATTTATGTATTCACTGTGAGTTATGAGTGGGTGCTGTGACGTTTAGAAGTTTGACGTGCCTTATAACGCGTTTGTAAATAGCAGCGCTGCTACACCGCAGCTCGCGCACACAACGTTGCGCCCACGTTTTCCACTTCGCGGAGTGCAGGAAAAGTTTAAAACACGTAGTTTCGTTTCCACGTCGTTCCGTCGTGTCATGAGCTAAACATTATTCGCGCGCGTCATTTCAGCGCAAAGCGAACGTTAATGTCGCGCTCGAGAAGAAAAAGAAGAGGCGCGTGCTTGGCGAGAAGATAAACAGCGAAGAGGAAACGTATTGCGCGTGCCATTTGCGTCACGCCGCCCCCCCCCCGCTCTGTCCAACTTAAACAGCGTCGTGTTCAGCCGGACTCGCCACCGAGCCGCTATAACAGCCCGAGGAGATAATGTATTGATATTTTTTGTATTGTTTGTGTTCAAGTACACCTGAACAGCTTTAGCGTGACAGCATGAGGAACTGGCTCGCGCGGTGGCTGAAGTCACGTGACCAGTGAAAGGGCTTGTGAATGGACACAGTGTGTGGAGGCAGTTACAAAATCACAGTGACCCCGGAGCTCTTATCACCACTGGGGCATAAACAAAAGAGAAATGTTCAGATTTAGTAACGCAGCTAGGAATGTTTCACAAAACAAGATAAAGCGATCCATATTAATATCATTAAAAACAGTTTCACTTTGTGTTCTTTTCGAGTGTAAACAAGCTTAGAGTAAGTAATGAAATTGCAACATATTACTAGAAGTGACATTCATCATGGTCTCTACTGTGTTTATATTAAAAAGAGAGAAATTCTTTGTGTTTGTGGCCGGTGTTTGCACAGGTAATTCTGTCACAGGTGTTCCTCCCTGATTGTAACAGTATGTGTGTCAGTGACGGGCTGAAGTAGGGGCTGCTGGAACTAGCGAGCTGACCACGCACTACGTTTACAGGTAACGGTAACACGCAGGCGGAGCAGCGAGAACCCTGTACAGAGTTTCCCACAGGTCTGAAATATACTAGCGGTGGCAGCCCTCAGAACGGGCCTGCATATACAGTATATAGACCAGTACAGGGTGACATTTCTTTTTTTCTTTTTTTTTTTTTTCAGCACAACCTAGGCAATATCATGAACTAAATTTTAACCAACTATACAAACATGATTTAATTAAAAATATGTTTTAAAAAATGTGGGTCATGTATGCAAACTAATAAATAATAATAAGTAGCACAGATTCCTAAGATCACGTGTAATAATAAGAATAATAAGCGAATTTTTAGTTCGCCAATTTTTGCAATGTCATTCCCATATTCCGGGAGCAGTGCAATTTACACGTTTTTAAAAGTAATGATAACTTTAATTCTACATGACTTATCAGAAAACCTGACTGCACAGTGTGATGTCCGAAGCATCCCCGTATTTTTTCTTTTTAAATCGGTCCAGTGCTGGTTGTTGCACATATCTGCGCTGCTTGAGTTTTAGTGGTTAATCCTCCAATGTGGGTCGGTTCCCCCCCCCCATCTTTTTTTAAAATAAAAGAGGAGCCGTCTGCAGAGCATGTGCGATTGTCAGTATGCCATTATACTTTTTACGGCAGCTGGCATGCACTGCATTTGCAGCCTCTCAGTAGACCATTCCCGTACCTGTCTATTCTGCTAGCGCGAATAGAGCGAACTGTCCGTTACTAATTAATCCACAGCGAATAGCTGATGGACAGAAGGGTCTGCAAATATACTTGAGCAGCCGTTAATATTCTTTGGTGGCCCACCCAAGTATACTCTGTGTGGGAAACACTTCTGTAGTATAGTGGGCACCATAAAAAATTTATATTACATTCATTTATAAATTATATTCCTTTATCCAGAGTGACTTACATTTTTATCCCATTATACATGTGAGCAGTTGAGGGTTAAGAACCCTGGTTTGAACCTGGGACTTACTGATCAGTAGTTAAATGCCATAAGCACTGAACTACCCCCTATTTATATTACTCGTTACACACACACCTGCTGCTTGAAGCATGCTCAGAAAATAAGTAATTGTATCTGTCTTTACATGTCACCAAATAAAAAAGATAAAAAAATTATAGATTTTTAATTTTAGATTAAAATTTGTAATTTTTCTGTCCAAACTGCTTAAAGTGAATATATCTGTAAACATTACATTGTTTCTATACAGTGAGCAGAACACATGGATTCAGCATAAACTTTCAGCTTCAGGAGAGCTTTCCAAACATTGTGTTGTTGCATCAGTAACATGAATAACAGTCGTCAGTAGTACCGAGTAGTCCACTTGTGCATTTTGACATCCTTTGTAATAATAAAGAACTGTATTTCCAGCTATCGCGTTATTTAAAACCCTGTGTACTTCCCTTACCTAAAAATGATTAATTACTGGACATATGCACTGTCTACAATGTGAAAACCATTGTATTGTAGTGTGTGACGCAGATTAAAGATTCAGCCTGAATTAATCATGTTGTATTGTCCGTAACAGTCATTTGTATTCAGCAGCACCACCGCTCCCCTCTGTCTCTCTTTCTGTATTTAATTTTAAGTAATAGTGTGTAACAGTGTAGGCTCCCCTCTCCTGAGGATGAGATTTGGAAATGAGGTTTGTGATCAGTTGTTCCTGGGAAAATTCTGGCTTGTGTTTTTGCCACTAGAGGGTGCACAAGAGCCCGATCTTTCTTTGTCATGTGCCCGGCCTTTTTCCTCGACAAAAGAACAATGTGGTGTTTTCTCCTGGAGGCCAATGGAAGCCAGGCTTCCCCAGTTTTCTCAGACTGTACTTATCATTTTAATGGAAACATTTCAACCGGTTAATTTCGGTAATACATTCCTTTGTGCTATTGCTGACTGCCTTTCCCTCCCTGTATTTCACAGAGTATTATACAGTGAGTGAAACAGCACCACCATAAATATGTTGAAAGTGTGGTGGAACTGTGTATTGTAGGCCTAACGTAGACTAATGTCTGAAGGGAAGCCAGACTGAGTTGGGTCTCCCTTTGTTTAAAAAAAAAAAAAAGGTCAGATAAGGCTATCTTCATATCACTGCCAAACTGCGGTTTGTCAGAACTCTGCCAAGAGGATTAAGCATTCAGATGGGACTACGGTCAAAGCATTGTTAGATTGACCTGGGCCATGCCATGAGAAGCCAAACCCTCTTTAACTTTATTTTTAGTCATTTTATTTTAATGTTGCTATTACCAGATGTTAGAATGTCTAGTTATAGAGGTTGGGGTTGAGAGTTTTAAACATTTTAAAAGTAAACCTTTTAAACTAAACTACCACTAGAGCAACAACTAAAAATTACATTTGATGGGAAGTCAATAGCAAAAGCAGGGCTGCATAGAGAGAGGGGTTCAGAATTTCACTGACGAAAATCATGTCCGCCCCGAGTGGCTAGCTGATGGTGCTGAACATCAGATGCTGTTCTGATAGCCGTGAATCCAAACTGTAATGGTCATTTTATTTTGACTGTTTACACACAGAAAATAAGTAGAGGAAATATTTGTTAGTCAAGCTCATACAACGGGGTTCTTAAATAATGTGTTTAGTGCATGTAACCAACTGATTATTTTATTCTCCTGACTGAGTTGACTTCTTTTATTCATTATTGAGTCTATGCTTTGCATTAAGTGTCTAATTATGCATTCAGGTGAGGAGGTGCATAAACTAAGACAAAATTGCCAGTGTGAATAGTTTAGAATGCGCCACCTGTTGGAGTACAGAGGATTTGCTACATATTACCACCTCAGATGCAAACATACACACATTAAAAGTCTGTATCTAAATCTCTATATCGTGTTGATCAAAAAGTTGTACAGGGAAAGTCCTGTATCTTGTGCAGTCTTGGAGAAAAGTTTATCACTCCATCTTTTATTATAAAACATGTGTTTTTGTGTCTTGATACATGTGTATAGGTTTATGAGTACCAGAATGTTTGAGTACCAAAATGCAGTAGATGAGTTTAAACTTGTATATGAAACTGATTAATGCTTTGTTGTTTTTTGAAGGCTGGTGTGAAGCACACAGCATGACTAAGACGCCTCCTCACAGGCAAGGGATCACGTTTGAGGTGGGGGCATCAGTGGAAGCCCGGGACAGTCTGAAGAACTGGTCAGTGCCTCTTTCTCTTTCATTTTGTTCTTCTAAATTGGCAGCCTCGACTTCCCTCCTTATCTCCTTCCAGGCTGTTTAAAGGCTGAAGCCAAACACAGCTGCGAGAGCTCTTTGCGTTGTTCAGCATTCTACACCACCGGCACAGCTTCCAGTGCGGCTCTGGTCTCATAAACCTCAACATGCATTTGAAAGTATTCACACAATAAGAATGTTTTTGTATTGGATGGGTGAATCTATGCAGGGTGTTTATAAATCAAGAATTATCAATGCCATTAGAAAAGAGTGCTGATAGATTAAATTGTGTTGTTTTAATTATTGGCACCCCTGTATTTAGTATCTTGTCCACTCTGCCTTTGGAAGTGAAGGCTGGGATCTGATTCTTCTCTTGAAATGCTTTTGAGATTTGAGAGTTGTTCTTCTCTGTTCTGTATTCTCCATTCACACCTTGCGTGGGCGTAGGTGTACTCCTGTACTCTTCCTCTTCCTCAGCTCCTTTTGCAAGTTTTCAATGGGTCTTGATGTTTATCATGAGCAGGTATTTTTTTTTTTTTTTTTAAATAAAAAAAAAACATTGTAATCAGTAGAAGTGTGATGCGATTGTAAAGATGCAATCATATCACACTTCTTCAACAAAATGTGAGCAAAAAAAAAAACATTTAAAACCTTATCCAGTATTTACCAGAACTATTTCTCTACTGTCTTTACTGTCTACTAGCTAACAGAAGTTAGCACGAAGGATAGCTAGCCTGCCCTTTAATATCTGGCTATCAAACTAATAATGTCATGAGGTTTAATGGCAAATAGGTTGAAATATAGAAGAAATGTGTGTATTTCCATTATTTTAAGATGTTTGACTTTTTCCATAAAATGTTTATTGCTAAGAAAAAAAAAACAACGTAATGAAAACGAACGTTGGTCCTTCTCTACATATCCTCGACACACTTCTCCAAACTAGCTGGTAGAGACAGTCTTTGAAGAAGCGCCTTCTTTTGGCTCTTGTGGAAAAGTTCAACCTGTTAAAAAGGGTGTAGAGCTGCGAGGAAAGACAGAGATGATGAGTTCTACTCTAATGCAAGGTTCTGTGTTTTAATAATCAGGTATGCTGCCACCATCGAGAAAATAGACTACGAGGACGAGAAGGTCCTGATTCACTACCGACAGTGGAGTCATCGTTATGACGAGTGGTTCGACTGGAACAGTCCTTACCTTCGACCTGTGGAACGAATCCAGCTGCGGAGACAGGGCCTGCAGGAACACAACATGGCACCGGTGCCTGCTTTCTCTCTCGCAAAATAAAATAAATTGCAGTCACTTTTTAATCATTTTAAAAATAAGCATTGCTCATTGTTTTTTTTTTTTCTTTCTCCTTCTCCCTCAGGGTTTTCAGATCAACCAGAAAGTTTTAGCCAGCTGGTCAGATTGTCGATACTATCCTGCTAAAATCCTCTCACGTGCTAAAGACGGTGAGTTATTGTGCATGGTTTATACTGCTAAGAAATGTATATAATCTGATAATAATAATAATAATAATAATAATAATAGATTATGCTAAATAGAGGTGGACAAGTGATATTGCTGTGAAACATAATTGATTAGCGTAAAAAGTGTTTTTAATGTAATTTAACACTATAAAAAGAGCTAGTTTGCTACTTTTTTGCAAAAAGTCATCATGTGTAGTGCAATAACTATAATGTTGTCATATGGCTATTTCAGTACCCTTGTGCTGTTTTTGTCTTGTTACAGATGCTTACACAGTGAAGTTTTTTGATGGTGTTGTCAAGACCGTAAAAGGGATAAAGATTAAGCCTTTCAGAAAAGAAGTAAGAATTCACCCTTTCTTATAAACAATGCGTATAAATACCTTACATTAAAGTTTCTTATTTAATAAAAAGACATTCTAAGAGTCTTCCTTCAGCATTAGGCTCAGGTAAAAACCCTTATATCTTTGCGATCTACAGAACGCGAGCAGCAAGCCGGGGCAGCCAAGCCGAAAGCGGACAGCGGGAAAAAACTGCAAGACCAAAGAGAACGGCAGGAACCATCAGGACGGCGAGACCGAATCTGAGGAAGAAGACCCAAAAGCGACAGATGGGTGTGATAAGCCTCAGGACACCATGCTGGCTGAAAAGGAACCGTCCGAGATGACGAACGGACACAAAGAGCAAGAAGAAAACCCCGCCAGCGATGGAGACGTGAAGACCGAGGCGGTGGAGAACGGAGCAGAGGAGGCGATGGAGATGAACGGGACGGGGGAGGAGGAGAAAGTTGGAGCACTTCAGAACGGTGCCCATGAGAGCTGTGGAGAGGAGCAGGAGAAAGACGAGAAGGAAAAGGAGGGCAATCTCGGCCAGAACAGGAGAGCAAAGGGGAAAGTGGTGGAGGGTAAGAGAACTGCCTTTGAAAGAGAATGAAAGAGGGTTTTTGGTTTATAAATGACACGGATGGAACTCGTACTGACTGAGCTGTGTGAAACTTGATGTCTGCAAAGAAGCAAATGTAAACTTATTTGTGTTGAGATTTCTGAGAATAGGTTTGTTACATGTACAAAAACTACATACATTTCTCACAAAAAAAATATGAAATAAAGGAATGAATTGGTTATAAATTAAATAAAATTTTTCAGTTCAACTTGAGGGACTGAGCTACGTGCCTTTTACAAAATCCTTCCTGCTCAGGCTGGGTGTTCAGTCACACTGTGGGCATGACATGATCCTGCTATCAACTATTTCTGGGTTTTGTAGTTAATGGTGAATTATACACTCCAGAGGCTTGTACGATGAGCACTATGCATGATGGAAGCGTTGCTTCAGCTGCTTCTCGTCTTACTCGGACACACCCATCACTTTGAAAAAGGGTCTTGATTCATCAGACCTCAGGACCTTTTTCCATTCTCAACAAACTAAAGCCCTCTGTTTCACAGTGAATCATAACTTTGATTTTTGCTGTGGAATTTTTTTTATTTCTTTTTTTTTTATGACGCAACTTATCCTTTTCTTCCATGAAGTTGATGGTTCAGCATTGTCCTTCCAGGTTTTAATAATGTGTTGGCCGGTTCTTAATACAGTAATTTTCAGTCTCCTCTTTGCTTGATGCAAACCAATAATTTGAGCCTTCTGTAGTGGCTGGGTATTTTTTTTTTTTTTTTTTTTTTTTTGTGACCAGCCACTGTATTTGGATGCAGCTTGTAAAATATGTGAAAGGTGAGAAAATAATAATAGGAAGAGTTGATCAGTGAGAAACCAGTTAACATGACAGCTCTGCGGTGAACAGACTAGTACTTAGGAGTGGAGTGTGTGCAGGGTTTGGTGATATAACTGGTTATCACACTTTTTTCTCAAATTATGGCAATCAGGTTTATTGCCAAGCAAGTTTTACATACAAGGAATTTATCTTGGAAATACAAAACCTAGTGATGCTTAATTAAAGCATATGCAACAGCTCTTCTTTACATCTGATGTTCAGCTTTATTTGTATCTGCATTCGTGTGTATGAGTGTGTGTACACAGGCACCTCAGCTGCTAAGCCAGCTTTAATAAAACAGATCGAGACACAGATATTAGCAGGTCCTGTTTTTACTGAGTCATGCTGACACGATCGTGTGCTTCCTACCGCTCACAGGAAAAGATACAGAACGGCCCAGCATTCCAGAGCTGAGGAAGAGACGCGCGTCCACGGGACAAACGCCTCCATCTAAGAGGAGCAGAGCCAATACCACAGGTTCATACATGCCACCTCTCTCTCTATATCTCTCTCATCACGCCTATAACTGAAAGTGAAATTTTCTGTTTTGTATTTTTTTCTCTCACTAATTTAGACAGAAACAGTCGATCCCAGATCAGACCTGCTAGATCAGATTCTGTTCCAGAAAGTTTCAGTGAAAAGGATGCTCTCTGCAAGAGAGGTCTCCTGGAGAACCCTAAGCCCATCGTACAGACGGCGTCGAATCAAGAACTCTGTACGTCTGTTAACTAACTAACCCTGCTGCTAACAATTAGATTCCTGTTTGTAACCTTTTTCACATTGATTTAATAATTAATAATAGTGATATTCCATTATTTGTCACAAGTACCTTACAGCACAGTAAAATGTATTATGCATGCGTGTTAACTTTAGATTATGTTGAATTTATGCTCTTTTTGTTTTTTGTTTTTGTTTCGTCAGCCACACTGTTGCAAAGACAAGTTCACCTCCCGACCACTAATAAGTACAGCAGGGAACCATGTGAGTGCACTCGGATATCTGTACTCTGCTCTCTGCTAGAGATCACTATACTTGATATGAGCTGTGTAGATTCTGTATAATGGACCTTTCAGAATATCACCACCCCGGTAATTCGAGTTAACGAAGCCTTCTGATCTGCATTATTATGTAAAATTGAAGGCAGGGATAATGTTTACACTCAACAATTTCTGTAAAACTGATATGTTTATGCAGACACAACATGTTTTTACCTTCACATTGTATCCAATCCCAATTATAGTGCACATATGCATCAGATTGTTGGTGTCAGGATTACCATAGCAAAAAAACACACGAGTCATGCCTGGGGGAGGGATATTTAAAAAAAAAAAAAAAAAACAAGCAAATAGTAATTATGTTAGAAGAGGATTTCAGCTGCCTGTCCTTTTGCCTAACAAGTGGCAGTCTCCAGATGTGCTTATTAAAGGGAAAAGCTAAAAGAGCTGTCCTGCCAACTTATACGCACATCGTGAAATAGCAGTTGTTTTTACATCATGCATGGACTTGAGTTCCCTGGGGTAAGTGAGCTCAGGTTCCCTGCAGGCAGACACAGGAGAAGCAGAAGTGCTGGCCAGTATGACCATTAATTGAACATGAATGATTAACATTTTACATTTAGTTTTTTTGCCCTGGTAGTTTACTGATAAGATTTGTACAGTAAATATATGTGTAACTATTAAAGCTGTTTTTTTTTGTTTGTTTTTTTTGTTGGGCGGAGTCATGTGACCACACGCAGTAGTGTGTTTTTAGGGGGAGAATACATAATCTCACACAGCAGGGTCTTAATAATAATTATTATTTAAAAAAAAAAAGATTACATCAATTAATTGCCATCTCTAATAAGCAGGATTGAAAATAAATGAAAAATTTAAAATTGTTGTGCTGTATTAAAAGATCCGTTGTTAATATTAGTTTTTTTTTTGTAATGTCATAAACGTGTAAGAAGCAATAGCTCAGGTTACTCCATCAGACAATATTTAATAGTTTAATCCAAGTGAAATCGTTTGAATATATAGATGACAAACTATTTTGTTATATGGATGCTGATCCGATCAGAATGTAACTTTGTTTGACGTGAGCAAAGCTGCAGGAAATACAACATATTAGAAGAAAAATAATGATTGTTTTTCCCTGAACCTTAAGGTTAGGTTGGTTATACAGGTATTAATATCTAGTCATACGCCCAGTCTTCTTTCAAATCCTGCCTTCTGCGTTATAATTGGTTACTAGAATTTGGTCTCGCCTGTGAGATTTTGGTTAAATCTCAAATTTCAGTGCCTCTTTCTCTGCCTGAGATCAGGCACATAGTTGGCAGGAGCCATAAAGGCGGGTGGGAGAGAGTTCCTACCTCAGAGGTTCTCATTCGGGAATGAAATCCTGGAAACTCATCACGTTACCTAACTTGTTACCCACAAAAAGTGCTGACACCACAGAGTGAGTGTGTATTTATTAGAGATTGGGGCAAAGAATGTATTCAGTTATGAATCGTGCTTCTTTTGTGTGGCGATTTGTGTATCACCACAGTGACCCCAAACTTGATGTTTTATTACGTTTATAATAGGGATGTACCAGTCGATCAGCCAGTGACTAGAATTGACTGTTTTTCAGCTTGATCAGCCATGACTGAGCAGCCTTGGATATAACAGAGTCAGTGCCGAGCTTTCACTTTGTGCAACAGAAGCGCATGTTGAAAAGTCTCCCATCTGCCTTTTTCTCCAAACTCTGCAAGCAAATTAGTCTCAAACGCACTCTTACACCAGTTCACTAATTAGTCTTGCCTGTGTGCTCACAACCCTGGAGCTCAAGACTTTAAAAGCATTTGAGGTGGGAAAAACCATCACCACTTCTATCTAATCCCACAGGTGGTACACACTGAACTATTGAAACACCAGCATCCCGTGTGGTGAGAGTGAATGGTTTGTTTAGAAATAATAATGGCGCATGACAGCGGTATGTATTTGTATAGTTTAAGTGCTGCGATGGGTTTTTAAATGAGAGAATTAATATAAGTAATAGGCTACATTTAATTAATCATGTTCAGTTAAGTTCTGAAAGTGTTGAATAAAGCTAAGGTATAAATGTTTCAAGTTAGTTTAAAGGTTCAAGGCCTTAAAAAAACTTAAATCATGATACTTACAGAATCGCAAAATATAAATCGAATTGGTGTGTAGGTATTATGATAACACATCGGGTGGTGACTGGTGATTGCCAGCCATAGTATTTGTTCAGACGAGAGAAAATTAAAAGTGTTATGGCTAATATTTACTTATTGCTAGATTAACTAAGATTTACACCCTGGTCACATGATGCATTTTTGTTCTGATTTGACTGATGAGTGGAATATCAGGGTCTGTGTAAACACAGCAGTTAAAAACATAATTGGTGTTAAATACGCTCACGTTTCTATAACTTCCTCCCTGTAGTGTACAGGGTCATCAAGAACCAGCCGCCGCCCATCCTCTCCATCGAACTGGACCATAACCCGTTTAAGTGCCAGGTGCCGGGTTGCACCAAGTCCTTCCGCAAGGCGTCTCTGCTGCACTATCACATGAAATACTACCACTCTGAGAGCGACCTGTGCTCATCACACAGCTCCCACACACAACCCTCTGAAACTCAGGGCCAGGAGAGCCACACACACACCTTGGAGACTCCCCGCAGGCGCCGCACTGTTTCTGCATCCCTAGGTAAGAGCTCAGTCTGGGATAATGTGGAATCAAGCCTTGACTATATACACTGAATCCTACGCTGAATATTTTTATTTTTTTCATATCTTTGGAAAAAAATACATATTTACAGTGTGTGACTGTGTGTCTCCACACTTGTGTGTGCCTTATTCTGTCCCTCTCTCTCTCATACACAGACACGCCATCCCCACTGAGCGACAGTAAATCCAGTCACACCCCGTCACCCCATACTGCCAATGGTGTGCATCGTCAGCGCAGCTCCTCCCACTGCGAGAGGAGCAAAGAGAACCAGCACACCAACCGCTCGCTTCATGACGACAGAGACTGGGTCACCATGGAAACAGGTGGGAGGGCAACCCCCCCCCCCCCCCCACATCCATTGCTGCACATGAAATCCTCCTGCCATAAATCAAAGCTGTTAAAGCTTATAGATTTCTCATTTCTGAATTTTCGGTTGTGTGCTTTTGGACAGAACGAGAGAAGAGGAGGGAAAAGAAGCCGAGGGACTTCTGCATCAAACCAAAGAAGAAGAAAAAGAAGAAAAAGTGGTCCAAGTCAGGTGAGAGACGGTTGGACATGTGGCTTAATCTATCCTCATTTGCTTTTCTCCTGAACAGGCCTGTTAAAGGTAGACGCACACTAAAGTCAAACTCTGTCTGCTGTCTTTGTGTTGATCCTGTCTTATATTTCACTCTGTTTAATTTGAATTCAGTGGCTGTGATTGAAATGTTCTTACTTATTGTTCTATATTTTATCATTAGACTACATACCGTGTCCTGTATGTACTATGAATTGTTGTACTATTTTGTGTCTTAATAATCAGTAAATTAGTCTGTGGGATTGATCAGGCACATTGTTGGCATCCTTACTCGATGTACTGTAGGTTTTGCTGTTAGTGGTCATTTAGCTGTAGGCATATATTTGGAAATAAATTTTGAAGCTATACACTAGGCATCACTAAATGGTGGCCCAGACTTTTTTTTTTTTTTTAAATAAGTGAGAATAATTAATATACCAGTAATCCGGGGCTTTTTTTTCCCCCCTCAAGGTGGGCGTGGCTATACACGTCACTCAACAGAGCCAATCAACATGATAGTTTACCGTGTATAGAACGTGCAGAGGAAACAGGAACGAAAGCACAATACAGAATGGCTTACGCTAAGAAAATTAACCTTCAAAGATGAATGAACAGATCAATATATGTTTATTCTTCCTGCAGGAAGTTTAAATATCAGTTTGGCTCATATGTTCCGCGGCGGTTTAAGGTGAGGACGTGTAAAATACCTGAACTGAGAGCCCGGGAGGACCGAACAACCAGAGTACTTTCACATTCATTTACAGTGGTGTTGTTGGTCTTTCGGCTGCTCCCAGCAAGGGGTCGTCATAGTGGAATATCCAGTCCGCACAACAACTTGGCACAGGTTTTATGCCGGATGCCCTTCCTGACGCAACCCTCCCATTT
>JAQQZS010000015.1:15113302-15127320 GCA_030068045.1 Platyallabes tihoni | reverse complement strand
CCTCCCACACACCACTACACACACACACACACACACACACACACACACACACACACACACACACACACACACACACACACACACAGGCATGAGCACGCAAGCACATGATTGCTGGCTTGTTTAATTCTATGATTGTGGTACTAAATATATGTTGCTGACTGTAATACTAGTACTAATGAGCAATGCATTTGAAAGACACCAACATAGTAAAAAGGAAATTAGAGAATTACAGGGGTGCATAAGATTTTAAGCTCAAATGTCCTCCAGTCTCTCAAGTAAACCTAGTTTAACCCCAAAACGGTGCGTTAATGCTTAATAGGTGTAAATTGAGCTACAAGAGGTTAAGTTTAGGACAGAGTCAGACAAGCGCCAAACTCAAAATATGACTTTGTTTCCTGTGTGGCTATGCAGTGATGCGAGCTTCAGGGTGTAAGTAAAGCAGCTTTAACTCTGCCAGTATGCTGTTTTGCATGGCCTGCATGGACTGCTCCCCTGCCTGTTTTCTCTCTTCCTAACATTTCGGATGCAGGTGTGTGCGTGCATGTGTGTACAGGTACATGGTGTCCCATCCAAGATGTATTTCTTTGAGCCCCAGGGTGTTCTAGGGATACATATATACATATGTTGTGTATGTATGTGTATTGATCGATATAGATATCAGTATATAGATCATACGCTCGGGTATTGTGGGGTTTTCACAGTATGCAGTACGTAGTTACTGTGCAGTTACTGTTATAAATACCTACCAAAAGTGGTCCAGTCAGGGATGACCAATGAACCAGCAATAGGTTATGGCTGCACAAGGCTCACAAATGAGTGTGTGTGGGAAGTGAAAGTTGACTTGTCTGATTCAAAAATCTGGACCATGGTGCAATGGAAGAATGTGGCCTAGTTGGATTAATTACATTTTCTAGACATAAACCAACTACCTACATATACACTACTGCAGACCAAGTGCACAATTCTATGACGATAGTTTTCCCCAATGGTTGTAGCCAATGTCATGTTTTTTTAATCCTCCTGGAAGATATTGACATGGCCTCAGATCGAAATTCTGCCAAGCATCTTTTGCATGAGCTGGACAGAAAGGTCAAAACCATGAAGGCTCCACCTTACAACTTACAGGAAATTAAAGGATCTGCTGTTAATGTCTCAGTGCCAGATACTACAAGCAAACCTTCAGACGTCTTGTGGAGTTCTTGCCCTCGTGGGTCAGGGTGATGGGTTTTGGTGGATCAAGTGGGAGCTGCGCCATATTAGACGGGTGGTTTTAATGAACTGTTAATATGATGGGTCTAGCTCTCAGAGTGTTAAGATTCAGGTGAAATTTCATAGGAAGATGTTCTCATAGATGTGATGTGATAGAAGGAATGTGATGATGCACAAGAAATGTGTATCATTAGCCTTTGTTTTTTTCAGTTATGAATTTTCTTAACAGAAAAATGTTTTTGGCATGAACACGGCACTGAGGCTGTGTGGTTGAAATTTACTAACTATCGGTGAACAAAGAACAAAAAGAAAAACAAAATCCTAATCTTTTCATTTCAAATTTTGAGCGCCTTTTATTTCAGTTTTTCATGACTGAGAAGATGATTTGATGCGTATGGCACACCTCAGGGGATGTACGTCCCACATGTTGCTTATTCAACATGGCATGAATAGTCATCTCCCTCCTGACCGTCAGTTTTGGCCTCACTCCGTATCACCTCCTCTCACTGTGTGATTGTATAAACTAGATTTGCCCCAGAATTTGAAAAACACACATTCACGTAGTCATAGCATTGCATTGTTGCTAAGTGGGTTTTGTGGGGACTTTTGTTGTTTGCTGCTTGTGTGTGGGGAAAAATAACCTAGCTATGGGTATGAATATTTTTGGTGAGTTCCATTTATTAACATATAGAGGTCCAGTTACAGTACCGTTTATTTACTTGTTGATGTAAGGTTGTTAGTATTCTTTATTTTTTGTGAATTCCACAAGGTTAAGGTTAAATTGGTTCTTTATTGTGGCATTTGTACAGCTAACGGTCTCTCTGGTGTGTGCAGAGGTAGTTGTTGTTGAGTGTAAGTCATTTGTTTTCTTTGAGGTTTAATTCTGCTGTAGGACCCGTGTTTTAACCACAGCCACAGGGTTAGGGCTAGACTAACTGGCATTTCAAAATCAACTCAATGTTTTGTGTTAGTTAGGTGTTGGTCAGATCAAGCATTATTTTCTTGGTTTGTTTAAATAGATTTTTTTTTTCTGAGTTGGTGGTTTTTGCTGCCACTCTGGTTAAAACCATGCAGGTAAACTAATTATGCAATTTAATTAAACTATTGTTGCCTGATTCAGTTCATAAAGTCAGTGGCTCAACTTTTGATTCAGAATTGACAAACCAGTTACTTACAAACAAATGCTCTAAAATTGAAAAAAAAAATATGGCACAGCCTTTGCAGGAAATACAAACTGCTTACACCTTACACAAATACTCTCGCTTTTGTAAGAGAATCACTACTTTTACGTTTTGTTTTGTTTTTTTGGGGGTCCGACCACATGCCATCCGGTGGCGGTTACTTAAGGGGTTGAGTTGCCAGCTCAACTCTCGACTGTCTTTCACACACTACGGGCTATTTGGGAACACCACTTAGACTAACCTGCTGGTCTTTGGATTGTGGGAGGAAGCCGGAGTACCTCGAGGAAACTCACCAAACACAAGGAAAACAATCAAAATCAAACTCCGAAACTGCAGATGCAAGGCAACAGTGCTAACCACTTAGCCACCATGTCGCAATATACAGTAAACATTAGTGCTGTTGAATCGAATTGAAATGAAAATCATAATGCCTTTTGAAAAATACTAATTAAATAATTTACCCATGATTCACAGCTCTATTTCCAGCTTTGTCCGCTCATTGAGCATAGCGTATTCAGAGGCTTGAATGGTAGTAGCCACATCACAGTCCTCAGTGCAGTACACCAGCCATGATTCAGGATTAAATGTTTTGGTTTAAATGAGGTGGAACTCGTACATAGAGCCATTCATGATGAACTTTTTTTGTTCTTGTAAATTATCTGACTATTTGAGACTGCAGGTTGTTAGAATAATTGATAAGTAGAAGCTCTGAGTACAGCTGCTAATGAACTTTGCCATTTCTGAAGTGTCTTAGCAGATGCTGTGTGTCTCTGTCTCTCTAAGAAAATAAGAGTCCAAACGCAGATAGAATTGCATTGCAGTAACTTTTGTCTGGAACAAGTCTGGGAAAACCAAGGCCTAAGCAGTTTAAATGTAGGATGTATATTATGTAACCTTCCATGTATTTTGTCCATCAGTGCATTCTGCTCAGTGTTTGATTTACAGTAATAGAGGTGTAACGATGTAATCATTACTGTAGCTCACGCTCTGGATTAGTGAGAATTAGGCTTGGACTAAAGTAAGTTATGATTAATACTCTGCCTTTTGTTGTATAAAGATGATAAACATAGTGTCTTCTGTCAGAGTTGTTTTTTGCGCAAACAGAAGGATCTAGCACTTTCTCCCATGATCCTCTAGTTAATCTGTCTTTTCTTTCTCTTCAGTCTTTTTTCTTTTTAAAAAGACTTACTAGTAACATCTTTGTCTTCCTCGTCTCTCTTCCTCTCCCCTCTTCCTCTTTGACCCCTCCGTCAAACGTGAACAGTCCCCCATGTGCTCCTCAGCCATCTGAACAGCGAAGCAGGTACCAGGAGTTCAGACCACACTTTAGGCTGCACTTTCAGTGTCTTGTCCCCTTCTTTGTCTGTTCATTCAGTGCCTCTTCCACCTTTTCACTCCTTCTCAGTTCTCGCCATTCAGCCAACCCCTTGACATTCAGTTCTGTTTCTCAGTGTCTCTGCATCATGGTGTTAGTAGCATGTGATCCTGTGCTCATTACTCCAATATGCTGTATTTCATGATGAAAGGATGTGTGTATGTGCGTGTGTGTGCACCTCGGGGACAGGTTATTAAAGGTACTATTTCTCTCTGTCTGATGCAACTTTTTTTTTACATTAACCGGAGCTCTTTTGCATGCTGCATCTCTACATGGAATCCCTGCATTTCTACATGAATATTCATTTTACAGCCAGAGTAAAAATGAATTGGATTTCAGTTGTAACTCAGGGATTTCCCTTCTTTCATATGAGAATAATGACAAATTGGCGTTTGCTAAAAATCTAAGATGCTGATTTTCAGGCCACAGGCCGGAAGACACAAGGCATATCGGCAGACTCGGAAGAGTTTGATGACCTGACTGCATTTGGCTTGTACTTCCCCTTAAACTCACTTGATCCACTCGCAGGTCCTCTTATAATCACATACATTTCCTGTTCAATTTACAGTACGGATCTGATTAAAGTAGTTTAATAATTACATTATAATATTATAATATATAAGGGTAATAAGAATAGGTTTAAGCCTTGTGCCTTTCCAATCTTGGCCAAGTCAGACAGCTAGAAATGAGTGTGCACTGTACTGAATTCTCAGCATTGTGTAAGTATCCTTGAGTGCTCCTGAACTGGGACCTTCACCAGTTAGGTGAAGAATCCCAGTGAGGCTGCTCATTATTCTCCCTGATGCTGGACCACCATGCATCACAAATGGAATGTCATGAACACAGTATGGAATATCTGCTTTTTCTTTTCAGATCCAACACCACTTTCAGACGCTTTCACACACAGCTTTCAAAGTCATCTTTACGCTGTCAATTTTATTCACATTTCTTTCTCTCTCTCTCTCTCAGTGCCCACTGCGGGTATGACACGCCTGGCGCGTTCCCGCACCCACTCGGCTTCCAGCATGAACTCCGTGGAAAGCGTGCGGAGTCGCACTCTCAATAACTCCCAGGCGGAGGGCGCCACTGCCAGCCCAGGTCATGAGACCCAAGCCAGACCACAAACCATGGAGGTGTCTTGCTAAAGCGTGTAAACCTGCCTCTGATTCCCTCCTTATGCCACAGATTTCTTTCCTCTCATATCCTTGAAACCAGGCTTCTGGTGAAATGAAACAATGCAAAGTACAGTACGACTATTGAAATGCGTTCACAGTCTGTACACCCTTTTTTTTTCTTTTTTCTTTGTCTTTGTTTCCTGATATGTGGGTACGATGCTGACTGATGTCTCTTGAGTAGAAGTGTTAATGTTCTGAAGGCACTTACATTACATCTTCCTGTTGCTTATCCATACCATAGAGAAGACCAAACCACATCTCTCTTTCCATCTGGTTATGATACTGTACATCATAGACCTTTTTTTTTCATCTTCTTCGACCACAGCTTTCTGTTCTCCTGTTGATATTTAGTGCTTTGTGAAAATATCCGTCTCTCGATTGCAGAATAGTTGTTTTCTTGTACATTCTCACAAAACTAATGATAAGCATGTCGTTTTTAATGTAACTCAATAGATGTGTATATTGGGATTTGTTTTGTTCAGATGTTTCTGCATATACTGTAGACTTCACCCACCCAGGGGGTAACTTTGCACTGTAAGACAGATGTACTGATATTTAGAACACAGTTTTTTTTTTTTTTTTCCTGGCAGAGCTGCCTTTCATTAAACTCTTAGGAGTTCTAGCTAAAACACGTTTAGAAAGAATGATGTGGACAGAACGACCAACTTGGCGTACGCACTAGTCTCTCTAGCTGATTGAGGGGGGGGAAAGCAGAGACATGGTCATTTATTAGAATCTCATAGTAGTTATAGTGAATGAAATCATTTAAACTCTACACTCCCTGCAAACATTAATACTGACAAAGGGGTGTGGTTTTAACTTACTCCGCCCCTCCTGTACAGATAATTCCAGTTTACTCGAACTGTACTGATTGCTTCATTTATTAAATTTTATAGCTATATTATTATAAATAATAATATAAATACTATTGCTATAATATTTCCTTGGATGTGTATTCATTGTTGCTTTATGACTGTACTGCCTTGACATCAGGCTTTCTTCTCCAAGCATACATGGGGCACTGTACTTCTAGTGAGTGTGTTGATTTGTACTAATTAATAAAGTTAGAGGTTATACTCAAACCTGTTGTCATCTCTTTTCTGTTAATAAATACAACTCAACATCTTCCATTGTGCAATTTGTTAAATAACTAACACTAAACACTGTTAGTGACCTATCCTTCCCACAGCTGTAAAAGTTATGACCAGTTCTCATGTGATCCCACAGAAGGATTGACCAGTCATCGCAGGGCACACACTCATACACACACTCACACACCCAATCACACACTACAGGAAATTTAGGAACGCCAATTAGCCTAACCTGCATATCTTTGGACTGTGGGAGGAAACCGGAGTACCCGGAGGAAACCCACCAAGCACGGGGAGAACATGCAAACTCCATGCACACAGAGACGGGAATCGAGCCTGGCCAGCTAACCACTACACCACCGCCCCCCGAAGGATTGACCAATCCACTCAATCCAATCCACTCAATCCAGCATGGAGTTCAGCCTGTCCTGCCTATTCCAAATACTATACAATACTATACAAAAACTAGCCAGTACAACTCATTCCCAATAATATTCGGCCAACTCCTTTACAGTAGCAGAAAGTGTGACCTATCCAGAAAAAAAGGCTGAACAATCCAACCTGCTTTTATCAAACATTTGCCAAATTCTCAGTCCACCAATCCCAGTTATCCCTGTAGTATTTCACACCTTTCTGCTATATATATATATATATATATATTTTTTTTTTTTTTTTTTTTTTTTTACAGTATTAACATTTCCATTGTTTTGTGTGTGTGTTTGGAATTTTACCACAAAGTACCAGATGAACATAATTTCATGGCTGTCTCAAGACTATGAGCTTCTTTTATGAAGCTATTCCTTTGTTAATTTGGCACTCTGGGTTGTTGGAGCATGGCTTGTTATCAAACATGTCTCATAAAAGTCCCATGTGCTTCAGATGGGGTTTTTTTTTTTGTTTGTTTATTTGTTTGTCTGTCACTCTACTCCATTGGCCAGACTTTGGCAGAATGTGGGAAATTGTCATATGCTACTTTAGCTGACAGTCTTCCTACTGAGTTTTTTCCTTGCCTTCTTATCAACTTGGCAGTAAGTGTTGCCGGCGCACACTTATTACTCTTCTCCCCTAGAAATCATTGCACAATCGGTTTATTATATCCCTAAAACTTTGCAGCGTTTCTCGTTCCGCAGTTTCGAGACGACCCACACGTATGTTACACCGTTCCGTGTGGCTCGCTCGGGAATGGTGTGCTATGACTTTTGATGGGGAGGTCGTCGGACGATGCTCCCAAAATCCCTCCAAAAACGGCCCCAAATAGTCCCATAGACTTAACATTGAGGCCGGCCTCTGCTGTGACATCACGTGACTGATGCATCGGAAGACTTGACCACGCACTGGATGGTGTCTATGCACATTAGCAGTGACCCGGCCGTCGCAGAGGCACACTTAAAATTTCTTCAGAAATTTTCGCTCTCTAGTCTTTATTTAAGGTTATTTAATTTACACCTTCTAATTCTCAGCAAGTAGCTAAGTTGAAGTTATGACCACACTTTAAACTATCGATTCATCCACTATCTGTACCACTCATCCTGTGTAGGGTCTCATGGGACCCAGCCTCTCCCAAGGAGCTTAGGCAGGGTACACCCTTGTTGCAGTGCCAATCCATCACAGGCCACAAGCACGCGCACACACACTACCGGCAATGCATGTCTTTGGACTAGGGGAGTAAAATGGAGTACATAGAAAACCAGAGGTGAACATACAAACTCTATGCACCTCTGTACACACAATCGTTCAGAACTTCACTTGGGGTTACTGCCACAACCACCATATACACTAGACCTTGTTACGAGCGATTTCTATGTTCGGGCTATGAAAGGAGTTCCTGGGAGGCCATTTTTTTTTTTTTTTTTTTTTAATGCAAGCAGTCGAATCATGGCTCCTATGTAAATTTTTTAGATCGTGAAATTGCCTTGAAGTATCCAAGCACTAGTGATCTCTGGGTTATTAGTGTAGCCGGGGATTATACAGTATGGAGAAATAAAGGTAGTTTTTTTTACTCTCATAACTGTTCAGTTATTCTGCAAAATCAAAAGTCACAGTTTGACTTGAAAACCCCTAGAAATTCCTTGGTTGAATTTTAATGGACTTAAAAAGGAAATCTTCCATAGACCAAAACCTACAGATACAATTAACTCAGCAACTAAGTTGTTTTCTCATAAGAGTCTGCTGTATTTATTTATGCCCAAAAAAATGTCCAGATAGATAGATAGATGCATAAATAAATACACTGCAGTGCACTTGTGATCTTCCTACCAGTAACGTGTCATCTTCTTTTTTCTGTGGTATGCAGCTATTTATAGACTAACCAAAATTCTGTACACACTGTGATAATTTGTGCTAGATTTGCTGAGTCCACTTTCCATTGAATGTAGAACATATAGTGCAGCGCTCAGCACTTATCACACAGATCTTTTTATCTTCACATGTGATCCAAGAATGTTTTCTTAATGTACAGACTCCGTTACATTGGCATCTATCAGTTACCTCAACTGGAAATCATTTAAGTGCTGGTTTATTATTATTATTTTTAAGGATTATTATTATTATTATTTGTTTATTTTTTTTTTTTAAATATAGCCACTTGAACTTTTTGTTCTTCTACAGTATATCGTGATCATGCATTAAAATGGTGTATTATGAATTCGATTCGATATTGTTGAAACTAACAGTGGAAAAAAAGAGGTAGGAAAGATGACACTACCGTTAAGTGAGAGGTGCGGAATAGAAAGCTGCACATGATCTCACACCTCAGTTTATATAAAATGAACTAAGCGTTTTATAGACCAATGTACATTGCATGTCTCTTTCTTGAGGAAAAAAAAAACATTAAAAAAAACCCTTAATATTAATGTTTTTATCAAATGTTAGTGAGATTTCATCCTACCTTGTCCTTTTTTTAACTAAACTTCTTATCAAGTGGAAACTTCAATGTGGTCACGTTCAACTAATTTATCTAACTTTTTTTCACTGGACTATATATCCTGCATTTTCATTTCACTGACTTTACAATTTAAATTTAACCCACTTTATTACCAAATGAAAGTGCATATTTCTATAAATAAATGCTTACATTTAGGTCTAGAATTAGGATTAATAATTTTTGGTGCATTAACAAAGCTTAAAGGCTCTTAGCTGAAGGGAGAATGGTCCAAGTTCACTATGTGTTTTATATATATATATATATATATAGTCGTAAAACAGTTTGTACTACTGGATATTTGTTGTTTGTCATGTGTAGGCAGTATGTCTGAATGATCTCCTGGTTTTGTGAGCAAATGTCCTCTCGCTTTTTATTACTCATTATGTCTTTTTTTTTTTTTGTCCCTCATCATTTGGTGTGATCCTCCTTATTAAACCTTATTAAAATTCAAAGAAACCTTGTGAGTTCTGTGGCTAAAATATGAATCACCGATAAGGGGGATGGTTGTTGGTAAATGGAGATAAATGTGAGTTTATACACATTTAGAAATAGTTAGAAATAGTTATGCATGTAATGTGTATAATCTTAAGCATAATTATGGAAATATATTGTCCACACTACATGTTCATGTTTAATATTTAGTGAGAAAGTGCAAAGCTGACACAGTTTCTCATATCTATCTTATCTATCTATCTATCTATCTATCTATCTATCTATATATATATATATATACACACACACACACACACGCACAGTATATATATCACATTCCAAATTTCTCACCAATTCTCAAGTGCTTGTTTGATTTTTAAATTTTGTCCCTCCAAAATACAGCACCAACGAACAAATTAAAAATAATAGTGGCACCAGTAAATAATTAAAATATTTGATATACTTAGCTTGCCATTATTTTTCATATGACATCACAGATAAATTTCTCAGCTTTGCACACAATTTGATCACAGATTTTAGTTTTTTCGATTTTTTTAAAAGTCATAAATTTAAGCAACTGTCATTTATTTGTATTATTTTTTTTGTTTTTATTTGCATCATTTCCAAGTTCTAATATCCTGTACAACTGCAATACAACTCGGCTCCATTAAAAACATTGCCTTACTGATTGGATCCTTTTCATTTGGTTAAACTCACAGTATAAACTTTTAGAATCTTCTGTGCACCGCTTCACAGGAAACTGCTGCTAGTGCATGTTGTGGGTTCGTGTGTGTGTGTGTGTGTGTGTGTGTGTGTCATACATGAAACAGTCTGCCTCTCGGTGTGTTTTTCATCTTCGTGAACCACAGAAGCATTGACAGTTTCTTCGAGCACATACACCCATACACCTTTCTACTGCAGGCTTCATCACACACTGCTTTCATTCGGGGCCTGATCTTTCAAGTCGACTTGTTTCTCTGAGCTCACGCACGTCTAGAAACCAGAAGCACATCTACTCATCTCAGCGTGTCTACAGGGACAGTTGGTTTTGAGACAAATCTGTCAGAAAATAGACAGAGAGAGGGAGACAACTGGTACTGTGTCACAGCTTGGCAGAGAAATATGAGGTAAGTGTAACATTAATGTTAAGTTGAAGAACATTGTGGCAGGTTGATTTGATGATGCAACAAGGGTGTAAAATGAGATACTTTTTTTTTTTTTAAGCAAAGCGCGGTTTGAAAAACTTTTGATCATTAGAGCATTTGATCTTTGATGAAAAAATCATAACGTTTGAATATAATAGTAATAATAATAACAATGACATCATACAAATGTCAAAACTTCAATATATATGGTTTGATTTTTAATCTTTGCTTAGTATTTATTTGTTAATTCCTTTCCAACCGAACTTATACGTCGTAGAGTTCATGCTTTAGAGTGTAGTCCAGCTATCTCTACATGCATGTGGAAACCATTGTGATGCAAACTACAAAGCAGTTCTGTGAGTGTGCAGTGTAATGTATTGATCAGGGCAGCGAGACCGTATCTGTCCTGGGTCTGATGTCCTGAGGTGTCCCATCTTTCTGACAGGTGGCTTTTCTCTCATCTGTTGTATAAAAATGTGCCTTCATGACTCTCGTCGAGTTCATGCATCACCATAAATACATAAATGAGCACTCTCGGGATAATGATTACTTTCTGTTTATTGATTGTTTTTGCACAAGGCCTTGTTTTATAATATTCCAAAATAGAATATTTCATTGGATTAATAACCTCAAAAATCAGTGAGCGTCAAACCTCAAAAATGTATTTATAAATAAATAAACCAACTAATTAACTTTTAACCTGTGCTTTGGATTCATCCTGCGATTTTTGCACCTGAATCCAAATCTATATTTAAATATATGACACCTTTTTGTTGTTGTTTTGCGTAACTCTTATCATGCCTTTTTAAAATCGACTTTGCACTTCTTTTTAAAGTGTCACCCTTTCCAGGAAACGTATCAGCGTCACTACTGTGGCTTTATTTGATTATTACTTGCTATTTTTTGAATCCTTCATCGATAACGTAAAAAAAAAAAAAAAAGAATAGTGACGTACTGTAACCCAGCTCTTTGTTGCGAAGCATTCCCATGAAAGCCTTGTTTACGTCGCTGACGCATGTAAAAACTGTCTAGGCGCACATTTTTCGGTGCATCGGTCTACTTGCAGATAATGGTTCAACGTCAGTGTTGTACCTGGTCTATTTTTAGACCGGACTTGCCATAGTTAACAGAGATGTGTTCGTGATATTGAAACTGTGGTTGGAAAATGTTGGTCAGAGTGAAGGAGCGGTTTTACCATACTTCCTCCAATTCTTCAGAAAAAAAAAATAATAAACTGACAATACGTCTTGAACTGTTCGGGAAACCAATGTGAGGCCTGTAAGGTCCATTTCTTTATACAGATTTCTTTTTGAATCTAGACTGCAGTTCTGCTGATCATCATGGGCAGCAGGCCAAGTAAAGGGAGGCGGAGCAGCGTCCATCACACGTCCCTGCTGGATCCGGATCAACACACTGAGCCCGAAACCATGGGTGAGCACTAGCCTGCCGAAACACCGCACCATACACTGTACACGACGGCACAGATTAAACATATGATGATGATGAATGTTCAACAGTTCTAAACATACACTATGAAAGAAACCTAAATGTACATCTATGACAAGCTGTTACAATAACAAGCGGATATATTCGGCTCGTATTACAGGAACTCTCAATGCAACGAGATCTAAAGGAGCTTTCTAGCTGAAGAGACGCAGTGATGTGGTCAGGTTATGAAATACAGTTTCTTGCTTCCCTTAATCTCTCTGTCTTTTGTCTCTGTCAGATGGCAGGTATGTAGTGGTCGCCCTGTATAACTACCCGTTAGGAAGTCCCTCAGACTGCAGTATCAGATTCGGGGAGAGACTCGAAGTGCTTTCCGAGTAAGTGTCTTTCTCTCATCTTACAGCCTTAACATGTACACAGATGTGCTGAAATGTGTCTGGAACTGAGTGCATGTCTGTTTCCCAAAAAAACGGTTTAAGTGATTTACCAATGGCGTAAATTATGCGATTACTCACAGTGTGTGTTATAAAACAATACCTGAATAAAAGCTTTAAACAAGTAACGTGTGTGTGTGTTACAGCGAAGGCGAATGGTGGAAAGTGAGGTCATCTGCTACAGGAGTGGAGAGCTACATCCCCAGCATGTACACATGTAAAGTGTTTAACAGGTACAGTACAGCGTGAGCCTCCATTAGTCCTGAATACAGGACCGTAGTAAAGGTCTCAGTCAAACATCTGTAGAACCCTCGTCATACATGTTTATTTTAGGACTTATGTGAATTTTATATTAATATACTTATCAATGACAGTATTAGGTCGGAACGAAAAAAAATCAGTTTTTTAAACATTAATATTGCAGCAAAAAAACAAAAACGAAAAAAAAAACATGTATCATATCCGTAGGCGCTGAAAAGACACCAGCGTGTTATGTAAAAAAGGCACTTTTCAGACAAAATGAAAGAACGACAGACAAATGCACGCATGACAAAAGAAGCAGATGTGACGAAGTGCGACTGGTTCTGCAGGATGTTCAGTAGTAAAACTAATCAGCTCATTTTCTTCAAAAACTGCACAAATCGTACTCGAGACTTTACAGTATTTTAAGCAAAGCATCGTCTCACCAATTATGTTTCATTACTCTTAACCTTTTTATTATGGTAAACTAAAAAAAAAAGCTGTTATTTGCATGTGCATGAATAGTGCATGAATGGTATAAGTAAAACTAAAAGGGAGATGAGACTGGACGCGCTGGGCCGCTACTGTACTGATATGTGGGCTGATATTTTACAGTAATGACACAGATGATGTCATGTGAGGGTCCACAGGGGTGACTTCAGTCAGTTTCCAATGAGGGTTAGTTTACTTCATTTGGAACAAGTACGAATTACGTAGAAAGGTGTGTGTGTGTGTGTGTGTGTGTGTATGTGTATGTGTATGTGTGTGTGTGTGTGTGTGTGAGGGTTGTGTACAGTACAGGACTCTTTCCACATGTGTAGATCTCTCTCCATTGCAGCGCTGCTCGTCTGCGTGGTGTTTATCTTCTTCTCCCTCCTCCTCCTCCTCCACCTCGACTCTGCACTCGTTCTCGGTTTCTCTCACCCGGTCTTCGTCATCCTGTGTATTCTTTCAGTCTTTACCTCTTCAGTGCCCCAGATTGGTCTGTCACATCCGTTTAGCTGAGACGGTTGTTTTAATCACTGTGTTTGAAATGTGTTCTTCATCGTAGTGTCGGTGTTTGATCTCTGCAGCGCTTCATTATAAATGTAACATTTTCAATATAATGAGCCACAAACAGAATACATTTCTCATTTGCAGGCATTTGTTACATTGTTACAGATTTGTAATAAACTGTAATAACTTCAATAAGATGTTCATGTAATATCACATTTGTGGGATTGTTATATTAAAAGCTGCAGATTTATATTACATTAATGGTTGTAACAATTTACTTTAAACTCTGGTTAACGCTCTGTGTGTGTGTGTGTGTGTGTGTGTGTGTGTGTGTGTGTGTGTGTGTGTGTGTGTGTGTGTGTGTGTGTGTG
>JAQQZS010000015.1:15094421-15108275 GCA_030068045.1 Platyallabes tihoni | reverse complement strand
GGAGTAAGACAACATGCATAAAGAGGATGATGTGGACAAAATACTCATTTGCCTAATAATTCTGCACTCCCTGTATGATTATGTACAATATAATAATCATCTAAACAGTTCACAGTAATATATGGACTGGTTAGTTGATACATAATCCATTACTACATAGGAAAACAAGTTCATTATCAGAGGTTTTAATATTAATATTAATACGTCCCATAGCCACAGTGCGGTGAGAGATTATGTATTAAATTAGGATTTAATTCAATCCTATTTTTTTATATTGCTTTTAACAATAGGCATGGTGACAAAGCAGCTTTACAGAAATAGAAATTCAGGATGTAAATGTAAAAAAAAAATATATATATCTGAGTACCTGACCAGAGGGATGTTTTTCATTTGATAAGTCAGACAATGAATTCAAGCATCAAAAAAACCTCTAACTTAAGACATAAACACATGACAAACTGGTGCAGATGATGACAGATGATCAGGTCGGTGATGAGTTTACTGGTGATGCTGAATGAGTGGTTGAAACAGACGAGAGGGGAAATGAGGCTGCTGCTAAAGGTTTTACATACACAACTAATTTTTAAACTGTATCCTTAGGGCGCTTTCAGCCTGTTGCAATTAAACATTTTTAGGCATGTTTTTAAAATTTATTTACATAATTTAATGCAATATGAAGAAATGATGGGTGACTCAAAACGTTTGCTTTATTAAGATATCTCTAAAGACCAAGTTAGAGGTGATAGTGACACGAAAGAAAACCTCCCTGAGATGACGTGAGAAAAAAACCTTGTAAATTCAAAAGGAAACCCGTGCCCGAGACCGTCTAGTCACAAATAAATCCCTTCTCTAACTGTGTGCTATATGCTCAAATGCACAGTTGAATAACAGAAAATTCCATTTTAGTAAACACAAAGTACACTATTTAAATGGTTATTTTAATTGTAGACTAATTACATTAAAATCACAAAATACTAATTTACTCTAAGAGATCTGGGTAATATCATAATTCACAATAAAAGTTACACTTCTTGTCACACATAGACATGACGATATTTGAAAAATTATTCCTAACCTTTTAAAGCTAGTTTGTGCCAGGTATATCAGTGGGCACTAATACAGTAAACAGCTGGAGGGCGGAACGGCTCCTTTACACCTATTATAGGTGTTGAGAAGAACTTGTACTGGACAGATGGTGATGCTGAAGACGCTCGCTTTGTGTTCTTCCAGCACCACATGCGCACAGTGCGAAGTGGTAACACATTACATAATATTATAATTTACATGTAAAACAGAGTTGACCTCGGCTCAGTGTCTCACTGTTTGTGGTTTAATGTTGGTCCAACGTTGGCAAGGGAACACATTACATGACAATCCTGCCAGGCTGTATTTAAAAGTGGCTGATGATCCTGGTTGCCAAACGTTGGCCAGATGGATAAAGCAGCATTGGCCCAACGTTGGCACTCGGCCTCGGCCCAGCGGGAGGGCAGAGCTTAGTGAGGGAGAAGGAAGGTTTTAAGTAGGAAAAAACTAGGAGGGAAGGGAGTTTTCAAATGGTCTCAAATGGTTGTTGCTAATGTTTACCAACAGATGGCGATCGAAGCTTTGTATAACCTACACGGTTCATCCATAACATTAAATCATCATTTAATTTAATAATAACGTACCTAGCTGTTAACTTCCAGCAGCCTAACACAGTATATCTGCAGATCAGTCACTGCTATCTGTTATCACCCAAATGAGGATGGGTTCCCTGCTGAGTCTGGTTCATCTCAAGGTTTTTTCCTACTGCCATCTCAGGGAGTTTTTCCTTACCACCGTTACCCTTTTGACTCATACGTGTTTTCTCACACATTTCATGATTCTGTAAAGCTGCTTTGCAACAAGGACCATTGTTAAAAGCGCTATACAAATAAAATTGAATTGAATTGAAACCACTCACAGGTGAAGTGAAGAACATTGTTTATACAGGATATATCAAGCAGCAAGTAAACTGTCAGTTTGCAAAGTTCCGATGTTGGACGCAAGAAAAATGGGCAGGCGAATAAGCCTGAGGTCACTGGTTCAGAGCATCTCCAAAACAACAGGTCATGTGGGGATTTTCTGCCAGGCAGTGGATAGTACTTAACAAAAACAGTCCAAGAAGGACAACTGGTGAACCAGCTACAGAGACATGGATGGCCAAGGGTCAATGCACAAGGCTATCCCGTCTGGTCCGATCCTACAGAAGAGCTGATGATCGATTGCGGAAACATAGCATCAACGCTACCAAAATACCTTGTGTACACTGCCCAAAAACACCTGTATTGGGCATAAACATCACTAAGTATAAGGATCCACTATGTGAAGAAGGCAAGCCAGCTGAGGAAGTCCCAACATTCATGTGGATGCTACTGTGAGATGTACCACCTACTGTACCTAGACACTGATGCATACCAAGAACATGACTTCATGGGAACGGTATTCCTTGAAGGCAGTGGCATCTTTCAGCAAGATAATGTACCCTGCAATAATAGTCGCATTACTAAAACCATTCCGGAACTAAGCATTGGTGTGGATTTGACCTTGATCTCAATCTGATTGAGCATCTCCAGGACGTGTTGGACCAACTAGGCCTTGCTTAGTGCGATCTTAGTGCCAAAAACCACAGCACACCTTCAGAGGTCTTGTGGCTCAGAGCTGGTCTGGAAGCACAGAAGGGACGTATTGTACACGATATTATGTCTGATTGGTGAATATCATGTAGCATAGCATAGTAGAAAATTAACAGCCTTAAAACTGAATCTCTTCAAGTGTTGTAAAAGCTGCATTGCTCCCGAACATGAATAGAGGTTAAGCAGCGCGGGGGCTGAGGAAACATCAACAAAGAAGAAGAATAAAAAAAGATTGAATACATCCTTATCACATCATTAAAGGTGTGTTCCTACATGACTAATATTGACACACTCGTGTATGAGCTGTTCATGCATTCTGGCCGTGGATGTCAGAGAATGCATGTGTGTGAGTAAGAGAGAGAGATTAGTACATAAGCCTACAGTATATGAAGCTGAATCTGACCTTTTTAAAAACACCAGAACAAAACAGCCATCACGCTCTAATCCGTTAATAACTCACATTATGACATATGAAAAGGGAGAAAAACGAGTGACGCAGCATAATAAATGATCCGACACCAAACGGAGAGACCCTCTGACCCCATCTGTTTATGATGTGTATGTTCATTTCCTCAGATTTTACAACAAATGGAAAGCTCAAGCCAGTCTTGATGCTGCAGGTCTGTGCTCAGGCGTATGATGCTCTACCACGTCTGTTATCTGAACTGCTTTGTGAGAAGTGATCTTTCATCTTTCCTTCTTTCTAACCAAACATTCCACACATGCTTAGAACATTTCTGACATTATGTCAAAAAACAAATCAAAGCATGACATAATTCTCCATCCACACGCTTCAGTAACTGGCCTGAGACGAGTTATGGATACATTTAGAGCGTCATCTATAAATCACATTGACTCCAGATGGACTATTTTGATGACATCAAAGGAACGGCTCAGTAATCCATTTTTTCCGTACACTGCATGTATGTGTATTTATAATGTATATACTGTACATACTGCTCTGTTAATGATGTTCATGCCAGTCATCTGTTCCTGAACATCTGGATTTTCTTAGGATTTATAACAGTTTAATTACTATTTTTCCACAGACCAAACAAAAAGATACAGAACAGCACCATAAATCTTTACGGAACTTAACTGCTCGCTATCAGATCCTAGCAGAACTATAATAATAAGGGGCTTTACTGAAAGCAGATGCACATGTTGGAGGGAAACCTGTTCATCCTATACAGTAGATTAAAACCTCTGTAAAATATAATCAAGTGGTTTTTTCTATAGATCAGAGAACAATAATTGATGAAGGAACATCTTTCTTATGTATTATTACAAATCCAGTTGAAATTCAGATGCCTGTGTATCTTCAGCTGGAAGATGAATACTGTACTATGAATAAAGAACTCATAAAAAGAACTCATAAAAAGAACTCATAAAAAGAGTTTAAACAGAAAAATAAGGAATAATTCACTCATGCAGCTTTAAAATTCGAAAATATATATTTTGAAACTGCTCTTTTTTTATTTTACAAACAATACTTTTAATACAGATACAGGTATAATACACACATAAAAAAAAAAGAAGAAAGCAGCTTACCATCACATACACACACAAAAAAAATCAACTGAATCAAGCAGGGAAATTTCAATCTATATCCAGTTTAATAAAAAAAAAAAGATATATATTTTTTGCTTTGACTAGGCAACTAGGAATTTACAAAGAGAAAGTTTTTTTTGTACTTAGCAAACAGTCTAGTTAAAAAAATGTTTTACAAGATCAACTCATATACGCTGACACGTAAGAAATAAAATAGACACCCACAGTTTTTGATAAAATGTATTCAACAAAATTGGTTGAATTATTATTACTACTGTGCATGTCCTTGTTTTCGGATTTGAATAAATTCATCATTAAATATGCCTACAAGTAAAACTGTTTTTAAAATAAGCAAGAATAAAGAATCTTTTCATTCTGACGGTGGACTGTCCCAGACACAGAATTGCAACCGAATTATAGTTCAATTGAAAGGATTTAGATGCCTTCATGCTGATGATCTCATTCTATGCCTAGCCATGCTGTTGCTCCTAAAGCCACTAAAGGAAAGTCCATGAAGTATTAATAATGTATTAACAGCCAAACCTTCCTGCTCATAAATTTACCAGATTTTTGAGAGGTTTGCATTTTATTACAAAACTAAGGGTGTCTATTTAGTTTTCACATGTCTGTATACACTGACCAACCATAATATTAACACAGGATCACCCAAGGTTGACTTATGCCTAAGGCGAACCTGCCTGAAAAGCCAATGCAGCACAAACTGCTGAAATTATTTTTAATGCTGTTTATGACAGAAAAGATACCAGAACACTTGAGCTGTTTGGTGGAACCAATACAATACTGCGTAATATTTGAAGGTTTTAATGTTATGGCTGATCAGTGAACATGATGTTTGACAATTTTTTTTACTTTGGTTGGAAGACATAATATAACAATATATTGCCATTGTTACCTCAATATATTTATTAATGAACATATAAGTGTACGTTATTCCATCATTGTAACTATACAGTATACAGATGTATAAGGCTCTTTTCATACTGTACAGCTATAATCTGCACCTTTACCCTGTTCAAGTCCACATATATCAATCTTCTGGTTAAATTTCTTTTTTATATGAAACAATTTGTGAATAAAGTGGGAAAAAATATATATAGAGAGATATAAAATAGATATTAATTGAATTGATACTACATGGATTAGACAATGTATAGTATTTCTCAGATACAGATTGCACATGCCTTTATTAGAAAATAAACAGTTACACTGCTCGCTATTATTATCATCTAAACATGGCCTGTATAATAGGAAGAATCGCACATAAACTGGATGATGCAATGTGCTAAATCTCCACCCATGTGATGACGTCTTTTTTTCTGCTCTGAACCAGAAATGAGACACAGTGCTGTACTCAATTAACTAAAGTAGTCAAAAGCACTAATCTGACCTTTTAGTGCTGCATTGCTTAAATGACAACAGATTGCAGTGAGGACTAGTGCTGCTGTCAGTTAAAAATCAAGAGAAAGAAAAGAAATAAATTAATCACAGTGAAATATTTTACTGATTATCCTATTGCTGTTTGGCATTCAGACTGTCATTGACAAATAATCAATCATTTCCTCAGGCACTTATGATGAGTCTAGAATGTCCAAGTAATCCAAGTCCCTCAGACGACATACACACACAGAATAGCTTAGATTTCAACTAGAAAAGTTTGGGTGACAGATTCTAAAGATGAAAACCATCAGTATAATAAATGTAAAATAAATGCTGGGTTTAAATATCTGAAACTGGAAAAATATGTCTCATAAAAAAGGATTTTAAAACCCTCACAATTATTGTCAATGTTTAACAAATTACACTTAACACAATTCCCCAGAAATATTGCATAAAATTAACTACTGTACCAGTCACTTTAGACTGCAGTGAGGAATCGCTCCATTTGCACCAGTTTTATACATTTACCATAAACTCGGCTCACTTTACACAAAGCAGCAAACTCAGCAGTTCCACACACACACCCACACACACCCACACACACACACACCCACACACACATACACACACATACACCGCTTTGCTAAAGTGCAAATGTCTGAATTTGCCGTCGTCTCTGGAGAGTACGGTGTCTCTACAGATGTCTCGACAACATCGTCAATATATATAAAATACATAAAAGTTATACACTTAACACCAGCGTACTACTGAACTACATTAGACGTTTGTAAATGAGTATAACGGTAAGAAGGAAGGAAGACATGATACGAACACAGTGTTCTAGATTTTTATCTCCCTACACATTCGATTCTACTTTACTGTGATCACTGATATGTTCAAAGGAGTTTTTATTCAACACTCTGTGCTTATGTGGGTTTTGCACATATTCATCAAAAGAGAAACCAGACTGAACACAAATTGTACACGAAAAAGAACTAGCCTTGTGTCGGTTTCGCACGGTGATGCAAATCATCCCGAAAATGTAAAAAAAAATGGATAAATGGAAAAATGGATTGATAAAAAAACAAACAACCAAAAAGAATCACCAGACTTGCTGCTAATTAGAACATTAGCTAGCTGACCCAAAAACAACTGAAGATTAAGATTCAGTTATTTGTCCATGAAATGACTTTCTCGCTTGTCCCAGTTAAAAAGCGCAGGGTGAGATAGGATACAGCGCCCTTGGAGCAGTTAGAGTTAAAGGCCGTGCCCACAGTTGGGCTGTTATGAGATTTGAACACCTAACCTTCTGATCAGTAACCAAAAGTCTTAACTGTCTGTGCCACCACTGTCCCAGTCTCTCAATGCAAGTCATTGGACTGTTGGAGAAAACTGGAGTACACGAAGGAAACCCAACAAGCACGAACAAGAACATGCAAACAGACCTGAGGTGAGATTTAAACAAATGCACAGATTGAACAAACATCGCCTACAATTAAACAGAACGCAATTCATTGCCAAAGGAGACACGTTTTCTAAATGGTATTTGTACACAAAGGTTTGCATAAATATGACCCCTAAAATTAGGATTATATAACATATATAATACCATATGATCATTATTTCACATGCCTTTGTAAAGATTCCAAATATCTTTAAAAATAAAATGATTGTAAAAGTTATGAATGCATAAGTATTTGCCCTGCTGCTTGTAAAAAAAAAAAAAAAAAAAAAAAAAACAGTCCTTATGTAAAGAGATGTGGCAGCAGTGTTTAACTGCTGATGACATGACGTGTTCTACTCTATTATGCCCCCTACTGGAATAACAGAAACTTGAAAATTAAGTGAAAACAAAGTGATATTAAATTAGTGCTGGTTCAGAAGCCTCTCACTTTAATCAGGCTGTATGTTTGACACTCCTTCACAGTATGTCAGTAAATCTCAAAGACAAGGAGCTAAATGAAGTCACTCCACTGATACAGTAGGGTTGTCACAGAGAGTAAATCTCTCTAATTAATCTGTGCGTTTCAGTATTCTAAGGGAACAGGAAGCACTGCAGGCTTTATTATATCTGTTGCCACATTATATTAGAGTTCATAGTAATACTGTAGCTATTATCTAACCTTGATAAATAAAGCAACACAAACTTTGGGCAAATAAACTGGGGAAAAAAGTTTTAGGGTCTACTGGTTGTACTGGGGGCCTGATGGTTCAGTAGTAAAGTCCTCTCCTGCCATGTGGGAGGTTCGGTTTAAATCAGATGTTGCACTCTGAGTGTCAGTCCCAAGCACAGATAAGATGGAGAGATTGTATGCGGAGAAGCAGCGGGCGTGAAACCTCTGCCGAATCAAATATGCGTAACGGAATTTCTGCGTCCCCTATTGGGAGCGACTGAGAGAAAAAGGTCGATTAGATTTAAAAGTAGAAAATAACAGAACACTGAAGCACAGTAAATGTGCTTAAGTTCAAATCAGCTCTAATATAGAGCACTTGTTTTTAACCAGAGCCTCAAAATCTCCTGTAGACCTCAGACTACGACCAAACACTGCAAACACTGTGAGCACATCCTACTGCTACAGGCACGACATACCAATGATATAAGCTGTGCTCAGAAATTCATATACTGCATAATTTACAGGTGAATAAATCCTTTCTATACTGTGGATACTATGGGAAATGCCTGGATGAGATCGTTTATAGAGATAGTAAGTTCTGTTAGTCTGTAATAGTGTGCAGGTAAGTGAAAAAAATAGTTCTGCTTTAAATTATAAATAAAAAAAAGACATTTTTGGCAAACTGATATAGAAGGTGCATAGACACTTACGTAAAGTCAGACAGTCACACACATACACATACACAAACAAACAAGGGCCCTGGGAAATGCTTCCTTTGTTATTTGAGTGTTGATTTAAAATCTTCTCTTTGTCTAGCTTTACAGCCATCTCATCTCCCTCGCATTAGTGCTACGTGGAATAAGTAAGAAATTGAAACCTAAGACAGAAGTTTATCCTAACTATAAAACTCACAAACTCAGAGTTGAGCCTGAGAAGTCGAAATAGTTCATCCTCGCCTCCCACAGAACTTAGTGTACATACATCAGCAGTGACAACTGATGAACTTTAGTACGTGCCACTGGCAATGATTTCTCTCCTCTCCTAAACACAAGCGGGTCAGCACGGCCTCTGGGTCAGTCTGCGGTAGTGTGGCATGACCTTGCTGTCAGGAAGGTAGAGCGCCATCTCCAGTGCCACCAGGATCGTGAACTCGAAGCCGGTCAGGTCGCGCCGGCTAAGACGGAACCTCTCCTCCAGCTTCTGTACGGAGAAAATAAACAGGAGAGAAAAAAACAGATGGAGACGTGAGAAAGTGAAACTTTTAACATGTGTTCTGAAATGCAAAAATGTGCAGGTTGGAGCATGTGTTTGGAATTTCAGTAAAGGGTTTCTTAAGACATTTATTGCATGAAGTTTGCATTCTATTGCTGTATTAAATAAGTGACGAGTACCAGCGTGGACTGTTCTGCATTTTTCCGCCTAAACCACAGCTATTTGCTAACAAATGCAATATTAGAAAATTTAACAATTTGCCACACTTTAAATGGTAAATTTAAATGCATTATAGTTCGATTTGATGTGGAATGTCTAAAAGGTGTGATAGTTCCTGCTTTGCCATAAATTAGTCAAAATATTTTTATTATTAGCCTTAGGGTTATGTAAAGAATCTGTCCTACATTCCCTGTATGTAACATGTAAGGCTCTTAACCTATGTAAGGTGTTAAGAGTTCCTACTGTACATGCAGTCACTAAACACTTTATTACACCAAGATATTAATTCCATTTAATGATATTAATCCAAGCAGCCAATCATGGATCAGTGCAACATAAAAAATATATAAAAAAATATAATAAATCAAATCTGTCAAAAACTTTTAATCAATCATCAAACATGAAGAAAAACTGTGATTTCCGTGATTTTTGAGCCAGATGGGTGAAGTACAGTATATTTAAAAACTCCTGATCTCCCCCAAATACACAGTGATTACATTTTCCAACTATTCTGAAGCATTGAACACATGAAACTCCTGATGATGTATATGCATGATTGTATGCATTACGCTGCTGCAACCTGATTGGCTGATTAAATAACTGCATGAACGTACAGGTATATATAATACCAGTGGGTGTATACACTATTGACTGTTTTCTGCCAATGTTTGCATGCCTAATAAATACACTGTAGATTAATAGTTTAAAAATTCGAGGTTTATAAAGTGTGAGTTAAATCAGAGCTGTCAAAACACTTGCGTAACTGTTACTCATTATAAATTCACTGATTGGCTCATCTACCATTTTAATGAGGAAAAGAGAAGTCTGGTCTTTCTGAGTGATAACTCATACAGCACACTCTGATGTTAAAATCAGTTCCTGTTCTAAACGTGTAAAGATCAAGCCGTCTGCAGATGACTCGCATGTTAAATGTTATGTGATGCAATTCTTCTTCTTTGTCTTTCATTTCATGCATAATCATAATTGTGTTCGTGTTAAGGCCTACAGCAATTATGTCAGAACAGTAAAACTATTCATTAATACAGTAGCTTAGAAAGATAGTAACATGCAGAATACATGTCTGGAACATTCATATTACAGTTTAAAGTGCCATCATTAAGTCATTTTTATATACAGTTTAAATTTTATTCTTCTGTATATGCGTGTATGCTTTGCTTGTTTAAACTCACATCAATCAGCTGTTTGACTTCTTGTTTCTTGAAGTCGCTGCTGATTTTGGCGGCCAGCAGGAGGCAAGCGGCAGCCACCAGCTTCCTGTTGTGCTTGTTGAGGCGGCCCTGAAGGACCAGCTTCTCGAAGTAGGCGAACGCCATGGCGATGGTGACCGGCTGCAGAGCACACTCATCCCCCACCGCATGCATCTCTCGCTTCAAACTGATCCCGATGTCAGAGAGAGAGAGATATTTTATATATATAATATATTTATTTATATATATATATATATATGCAGTAGTATTGGTTAGGAATGTGGACCCTCCCAAGAAAAGCTTAAACTGCATGTTAACCTTTGAACTAGTTCACCTTTCTACTAATGTTTCCTCCAACTATATTCTGTGTGTACTTACTTGAAATGTACGTACGCATTGAAATACCATTATAAGTTAATCATCAAAAAAGTTCATAAAGTACTTACCTATCCCATTTCTCTGGAAATTAAAACTTTTGCCAATTTGGATTTTAAGCAAAGTCAGTGTGTGTGCTACTACAGTAAGGCTGTAGATGACCTCGAGCTGTTATTTACCGCTGGCAACAAGGATGATTATACTATACAAACCTTCTAATCTTGCTGAGTGTGAGCTTGATGTGAGGAAACTTCTCCTTAAATGTCTCATTCATGTCTTTTTTCAAATCTGATGGCTTCACATACTCGATTACTGTAGTCTGAGAGACACAGAGGAAGGAACAGCATGAATGGATTAGGAAAAACACAAGCAAACCTTCATGTTACAGCTTTAAAAACGATACATATTACCCGAAAGCATCGTACGTTGTTAGTGCCTGTAATGCTGATACTGTCTGTGCTTAAAATAGCAAGAGTGCCTTTCTTTGTTATGCCATTTTCATTTTGAAAAAAAAAAAATTGTTATTAAATCAAATTACAACATAAATGGTCATTAAGCAATAAACAAAGTAATTAAATCACAGCAATTGTTCATAATGCATTGTTTGCTGTTTAAACTGCCTGATACATCATGTTACAGAAACACCACCCTTGTTACAACAGTTTATCCTGTGAATACATGAATAAATTGTCTTAATGAGCTATATAAAAGGCCCAGTACATGAGCTCTTACTGTATGTTGTTGTCTATACAGTCTATTAGGGATGGAAATCACCAGTCACCACCCGATACGATATTATCCTGATGCCTACAGTAGGTGTTGATTCGATTAAAATTTTGATTCTACAGTACAAGTATCATGATTTTTATAAATATCCAGATTTGATACAATATTTTCCCAGATTTTGCTACAATTTTAACCCTTTTAAAATGTAAACAATTTTACGATTCCTTATAACATTAGTTTTCTCACTTAAAAACCAAGCACAACATTTAAATAATACAAACTAACTTCAAATACAAGACTTTAACATTTAACTCCAAATTAAATTAAGCAAAAAAGATAAATTTTTGCATGTATCTCTGTCATCCACCATTATTGTTATTTCTTAGCAAATCGTCTCAAATGCCTCAAGAGTCGCAAAACTCAACTTAACAGTGAGCGTGTGATTTATTTATTTATTTTTACTAATTCACACTTGTGGTGATTTGAGACTGGTGTAAGCGTGTGTAATGAGTGGATTTGAGATGAATTCGCTCACAGAGTTTGGAGAAAAAGGCAGAGGCTTTTAACGAGTGTGATTTTGGATAATGTAACACCAAAATACGTTTCTGTTGCGCCCCACCGAAGATTCACCGGTTACGGCCAATTAAACCGAAAACCAGCCGAATACGCGAATCGCCACACAAAACTGAATCAATTTTCATCCCCCAACTCTATAGTCTATGCAGTCAACAAAGTCAATACTTTCATACAATTTGATCTCCAAACTGTGAAAAAAGGACACTATTGAGCAGTTATTTCTAAAATATCCCACAGTATCATTTTAAGCTGTAATACAGACAAAATGTCACCGTGAGCCACAGTGAGAGCAAGCAAAATGTCCTTCTGTGCCAACTGAAACTATATGTCTCTCACTAAAATTAACAATCCAGAACATTGTTTTTTTACGGAATTGTGTAGTGATACAAGATGAAGTGGATCTACAATATGAGATACAACAACAGAACATATTTTTGTGCCTTTATCATAAGTATTCAGTCTCAGCTTTTTTTTTTTTAGTGCACTAATTGATTGACTTGGTGTCAAGCAAACATTGTGTCCCAACAACATTATATTTATAAAATGTGTACTATATGGGCAAAAGTTTAAACACCTAATCAATCAAACTCATTGTCTTTTTTCAGCATCAATTTCCAGACTACAATAAAAAGGCTTTTATTAAAAATCAGAAGCATACCTGTGTGGATAATATTCACAGTAGTGAGGTCAGGCACTGGTGTTGGATTTGAAATGAAGATTTAATTTACAGTATTAAGGGAACAATGCTGTCCAAGCTCCCAGGCCCTATGTGAAAAAGTAATTGCTGACAGCACCCCCTCCCCAGCCCAGCCCCAGAGAAAGATTAGCAGAAGATCATGGATGAACCTGAATCTGAACTCCACACAGACACTGCAATAAATCACTGACGGACATGTCGTACACTGTCTGTCGGAAACAGACAGTGTTGCTGACTCACAATAACAGTGTAGCTCTCGTGTAATTTAACATAAAAGGCAAGATATTTCATAGGTCTGCTTTTTGTTATCTTACCATATACGAGGCAAAGATCAGAACTCTCTTGTGCTTCCCACAAGGCCACTGAGGGTCACTTAGCAAGTTGGGGTCATAATCAGCATCATCCAGACCTGCAAAACACACACACACACACACACTTGTTAATATCCTACACTGTGTATTTGTCTCACAGACAAAGCTTAGTAGGCTTGATTAATATTCATAGTCAGTCAGCTCTTTTTCCTGGATTTTGACCCTCATTTATCACTTTTGCTTTTCCATATTTTCACATTTAAAATTTGGAAGTTTATGTTTCAATGCAATGAAAATAATTTAGCACGTTTTGCACGAGGATGCGCTTATATGTACATACACTCCTTTTTTGCAACATAAAACTGTAGCAAAATCCTGATCATGTACATACACTAAACCCTTGTAGCAAATACAAACTGTAAACTGATGACACTGATTAAATATAAAGTAAAATTGTATATTAAACACACGAAATTGGATGTTTGCACCAATGGATGTCTCATGTGCAGATTTTGTTCATGCAGCTTTTTTGGAGGTAGACTCATGTTTTAGCGACCACTAGAAACTCTGCCCTGAGCCTGAGTCAGCCAATTTCATTTGCCAGTTTTGTTAATGGAATGAATAAACGGAATTTTAAAAACTAGAAGCAGAAAATGTAATCTGTAATAAAAGATTTTTGGTTGTCAAAAAGTTGTGATGTTGGCAACATTACAAATGGGATAACATTGATATTAGTTTTGGCGGCACGGTGGTGTAGTGGTTAGCACTGTCGCCTTGCACCTCCAGGGGTCCGGGTTCGATTCCCCGGCCAGG
>JAQQZS010000015.1:15053073-15064561 GCA_030068045.1 Platyallabes tihoni | reverse complement strand
GCATACTTGCACACCATACTTCCTCCACCAAATTTCAATTTAAAAAGAATTTCTATTGTACAGTATATTTCTATTTTCATTTCTATTTTATGTACAGTATACTTCTATTTTTAAATTTTCTATCGTATTTCTTCTATTCATATTTATTTCTTACTATAAGCTTAATTCTCCTGGCGGTCATGTAAGCATTTCACTGCATATCGTACTGTGAATGACTGTGTATGTGACAAATAAAATTTGAATTTGAAAAATCAGTACTTCACAATAGTAGAAAAGAGCCATCATTTTCAAACATCTGCACAGAACAAATGTTTTAATGCCAAGTTAAATTGAACAAACAGAAAGAGAAGTATTTGCTGGTTTAGCAAGAATTTGCGCACTGCTTATTTCATAAATAGCACTGTCGGCTCTTCTCTGAAACTATAATACAGAAAAGGTCACGCAGTCTCACACATCAGGAACATTTATGCTCTAACTGAGGATATTACACTTATTGGCATCATAGTAGCAGAATAAAGAAAATATGGAGGCAATTTTACAATGTAATTACATTTTCCAGACATTCCTCCTGCACTTTACTACACCTTTACTAATGTTTAAGCATGATGAGCAAATTAAAAACTTTCCCACATCTTCACATTTAGGAAAATTTCCTCCAAACTTTCTTTTCCCCTAAAAGGTGGTTCAAATGCACTCTAAGCCTCTTCTGATGTTAAAAAGGGGAACATTTCCAGACTGTTGTTTCAAATATGACCATATGTTCAGTGCACTTTGATCTTTCCAGGTGTTTCTGTGCATAATGTCAACTTTCTAACCAGGGTTTAGTAATTATCGTCTTTCTATATTTGTGCTAAAATGATGCAGATGTGCCTGTGTGTGGTTTTACCACCAGAATTAACCATAGCCACAAGCATGTTGAAGAAGAAAAAGAAAAAAGGAAGACAGAGGCATAGTAGAGAGAAAGTAAAACACCACACACTGCTCAATAGCGTGCATGCATCGAACCGCTTATCAGTCAGGGTGTGTGCCAGAGGTCTCTCACTGTTTTCTGTCAGATAAGTCAAGTAAAATGGAGTGTTAATGAGTTGTCCGATGAATCACCAGGTTTGAGTGATCACGATGCAGGAGTTCCAGGATAGAGGTTGTTCGTTTTAGTGGCTGAACGAGGTATAGTCTTTCACCATGTCCGATTTAGTACAACACACACCTATAATGTACAGTAATTCCTACTGCAGATTCCTCATCTTCACCCACACGCACTGTGATCTTTGGATCTGTTGATGAGTTTCTTTTTCTTCCTCTTACTTTTATCTGCTTATTTACACTGGTTCAGCCCCTTACAGGACATGTAAACACAGGAACATGTGGGAGTCCAGGGTTTCTTTCTGCTGATTATGATTTTCCACTTACAGTCTCATGCATTTAAAGCCTCTCCTTTCTCTTTCTTGTTTATTTGTTTGTTTTCAAATAAGTGTCAAGTCTGTTGTCTGTTTGTGCTGGTCTTTGTACGCCGTTATCTGTAGTAAAGCAGGTTGTTTCAGCTGCATGGAGTTTGATCAAGGAAACAAACTTTGCAAAGGTTTTGGAGATTAAACAGATGTTAAAACAGGAATATGAAAACACTGTATGTGAGCATGCAGATGTGATGTCACTGTGCGCGTGGCGAAGTTCACGTGCGTTGCGGCGCGTATATAAACACTACGGATTCAATTCCACGCCGAACACGGAAGTGTGAGTGACCAAAAAAAAAAACACTAACACGTTAGCTTGACTGAGGTTACTATGACAGGCAAAGTTATATTACAAATGTAAGTTTTTTGTCAGTGTGGTACGCTCCTCTGTAAAGAAGAAGCTGTACATTTCCTCACCTCGGTCGCGAGTCCAGCGAGGACGCGCAGCTCTGGACGGACAGCAGGGTCGGGGACTTCCGCACGCCCACCGGACTCGGCTGGAGGCTGCAGGGGGACAACAGGTTCCCCTGCGAGGACGAACGGGACCCCGGAAACGCCTCCGTGCTCTCGCCATTTTCAAAATCCGAGTCCGAGGGCAAAACCAGAATCGGAGGCACACTGAGGAGCGCGCTCGCCGCAGACAGGTTAGAGAAGCTCGCGGTCGCCACCGGACCGACATCGGTGCTGCCTTCAAAGTCAGACGCGTCGTTTATATGAATCACCGGCCGGCCGTCCAAGGATATATTCGTGAGAAACAACAGAGCCTCGCGTCTCTTTCGCGTGTCCTTGCTTCTCCGTGGATGCGCCTCACCGTGCGCGCTCGCCGGACAAACGCTGAGCGGACTGCACGCAGCAGCCGCCATTCTCCACTGAGGAGCTCCGAGCCGCTCTACCCGCGGCGCGAGAAAACCCGTCCACGCCCACCTCAAGCTCATTGGTGGAGCGACGCGTATTATGGTAATTAGATGGCGAAATCTGAGATGTGATTGGCCCTGGTGGTTTATCACAACCCCTAAGTAACGGATACACAAGAACGACACTGAAGCGTTTCATCTGCAGGTACAGTACAGCTGCTTAGTCATTATAACTTTATTGTGGATTTTATGACTTTATTATGATCATAACACTGCGTTTAGGATCGACAGGGTAAACGTATATATAGCCAAACACCATGCTGAATTATCAGCTAGAGTGTTTATATATAGTGAACTCTGAAAGTGTTAAATCAGCACTGGGGAATTTACTGGGTATATAAACAAAACGTCTGCTAGGTTGTCAAGTAGATGGGTGGATGGATAGATACATACGTATGTACATGCATACATACATAATGCCATGACATCCACGTTTCTATCTAGTATAGTTTTTATATAGATAATATATTATATATAGATAATTTATACCTAGATATTGAATGTATGTACAGAAGGTCTTCGTCCCCACCTTATATATATATATCTTGCAAGAACTATTACAGAAAGGCTGACCTCTGTGTCTTAAAATAACAACTAACTGTTGTTTTTGTTGTTGTTACGTAATTACCTAATTCTATATGTGTTATTTTATAGTTTTGAAATCCCCAGTAGTGTTGTAGAATGTAGAAAATAAATCACTAAACAAAAACAACGAAATTTGCAAGTGACTTTATATATAATATAAAGTATATGCATTGGTAACAATATAGTGTAACTATAGCATGGGTTTACAAACTTAGCACTGTTGTTCGGCACCTTTCCCAAGTTGCCCCGTAGTGTGTAAATTAGAGTATGAGTGTGTGTACAGTATATGTGTGTAAGTCTCCTGGGACAGGCTACAGTCCCCCCTCGACCCAGTACACAGGATTAAGCGTTATAGCTGATGAGTGAGTGAGTAATATATGACATGTCTTAAAATGTCTACATGCGTAATGAAAGTGAAAACTCAAACACTGTCCTTGCGGAGGATTGTCCTTGCCCTGATGTGCCAGGAAGCTTGGAAGGGTGAGCTTGCACTTCTGACACAGCTTTTTTAAGTCCGCAGGTGTGTTGAAAGGTTGCATCTCATCTCCTTTTTCATTAAAATTCTATAATGATGTTTTAGCAGTTTCATTTTCATTTCTGTAGTGTCCCTATAGCAAACCCCTATAACTCTACGTAGGTAGTCTATAGTTTTTGAAAGTGTACAATAAATCTTGTCTGTATATTTGAGCCATGTAGCTTTTTATTCCTGAGCTTTCCAGACACACTGCCTAATTGTTTTCAAGTTAAAAAATTAATTAATTCAAGGGACTAGTCAAATCAGAATATACAACTGTAGTAACTAAGTCATAAATTTTACTTTAATAAGGGTTGGTTGTGATTTTCACCGCTGTTGCTATACCCTTGTATGGTGTTCATGTTTTTGTTACTCAGCCATTGTTCACAGGTCTGGTGGACCCATCACACTATTGGGATTTTTAAATCAATACAGCTTTAAATGATTTATTTAAAATACTTAACAGTTACTATATCTTAGTTACAAAAAATATTGCAGCATACAGTATATGGTTAATATTTGGCATTTACCAAAATTTTAGCACTCTACTCCCCCGTGGACCAGTGGACCCAAATACCACATATGTAATATTAATGTGTGTGTGTGTGTTGGGGGGGCAGAGTGTGCAGTCATTTAAAATGTATTTATTTTTATATTCTTCATGGGCCAATGACGCTAAAGTTAATAAAACAATTAATCACATCATTTTTCTCTTTCTCATTTACATTTCTGTAAATGGTTCCCACATACCCAAAGACCATATAAGGGTTAAAAACTAAGATCACAAAACTCCTCTGGGATTTACCCCCAGACCCTAATTTGAGAACCATTGGTGAATAAGTTATTGCAGTCCTAGTAGGATTACTGTAAAAACAAAAAAGTTTCATATAACCACAAAACATACAGAAATACAAAGTTCCAAATAAAGATTTTGTCCATGTTTTATCGATTTTGGATGACCTACAGTAAGGGTGGGGAGGTTAAAATATTTGACTGCATTTTCCTACATAGAGAGACATAGAGAGAAGATTTTTAAACACATACGGTTGATGTTTCCAGAATAAGCCTTATGGGAAGAAAAAGAGAATAGCATTAGTGTGTCCCAGCAGACCATTCTCTTTGTTGGAAGTGTCTTTTTATAGTTTGTGCTACAGTTAAATTTATATCACAACCAAAATTAAAACAAGGCACAATGAATAAGATTTAACAAGGTTTCATACCTGAAATATCTTGTAATGGGACACTATATCAGATATAGCCGGACGCTCAGACCTCAGTGTAGCTTCTTTTAGTTTTTCAGTATAGTAAGTCCCCTACATACGAACATTCTGAGTTACGAACTTTAGAAGATACGAACAAAGCGCAAAGCACGCAAAGTGCAAAGCGCGCATGGTCACTTATGGAAGGTAGATCATATGTCAGACGTGTAGTGTGCATCTCAGGATGTAAGGAAGCAACTGTAAAAGCAGCGGTGATGAAACTAGTACTGCTAAGAAGTGCCAAGCAATAACGATGTGTGAAAGTGAAAATAATTGAGAGAATGGAACATTACTCATTCTTTTAACATGAATCGTTCAAGCAGCAGCACAATTCTAAAGAACAAACTCAAGGAATTGGTTAGTTTTATTACCATGTATAACCAATTATGTTAGTATCCTAGGATTTAGACAATGTTTATTGGCCTTACAAACAAATTGGACTTATGAACGAGCTCTCAGACTGGAACCGTTCATATGTCCGGGATTTAGTGTACATGCCTTTATAAGCATAGAATAAATACTACAAATACTCAGTAGATCATAACTTCATATCATTTATCCTAAATATACACTTTTACACAATCTTAATGCTTTTCTCCACACAGGCACTTGTGATAGCAGGCAAGTGACTTCTGGCAAGAGATACTCCACCAACATGTACAATTTGTTACGGACAAAGTTATGCCCACCTTTGCATTACTTTTGGTACAGCCCTCATAAATACTAGCCTTTGATGGTATGTCAATAACTTTTAAAAAGTTGTAGTGAAACTGTTATTATTATTTGGTATTACACATTTACATGGTTGTGTAATAAGCATTCTTTTATAATAATAATAATAAAAAAGTAAAAAAAAAATTAATAGACCATTGCAAATATCATATTACAGTGGAACCTTGGATTGCGAGTAATGCGGTTTGCGAGTGTTCCACAGGCGAGCAAAGATTTTTAATAAATGTTGACTTGAAAAACGAGCAAGTCTTGGTTTACGAGTATGATGTATCACGCATGCGTTTCTTGTTTTGACGCCGAGCGTCACGTGATCACAACCGAGCCAATGTTTTTTCTTTCGTTTGCGCTGCGCAATTGTGGGTAATCGTCTCCCCTGCTGGGTCTTAGTGCGCGCCTCTTACTGGTATAATCAACATCCGTGCACGCGTGTACTGTTTACTATAACACTGTGACCACATATGTGCGTGTAAAACATATTTTGTGTTTGTAAGCGCATGTGTACAGCGTGCGTGTACTGTTTATTATAACACATGTGTGAGCAAAAGAAAGTCTCATTAGAGAGGTTAAAGATCCATTTACTCCCTCTCTGTTTCAGCCTGTCGTTATGTGTGTGCGCTCGTGTAATTTGACACCGTGCCCCTTCACACACTCTCCGTCTCTGTCTCTGTCTCTGTCTCTCTCTCTCGCTCTCGTCATTACACCCCCCTCCACCCCCTCTCGGCTTCACACCCACACACACACACACACACACACACACTCACACACACACACACACACACACACTCACACACACACTCACAAACACACTCACAAACACACACACACTCTGCTCTACACAAAAACACTGCTCTGTGTGCGATTCTTTTCAAAGGTAAAGTGCAGGTTTGTTTGTTTGTTTTACTTCACTGCAGTGATTCCGATCACGTGAGTGTCATTAGCGATGTTCCTTGCAAATTTTTCTGACAAAGCATTCTTTCCGTTAATGTGTGTGTTTGTGTGTGTGTGTGTGTGTGTGTAATTTAAATAAGAGAGGAGAAAGGTTTACTGTGTAAGATGAGAAGGGGGAGACGGGAGGGGCTGAAAGTAAGAGTCTTCTCTTACTTTAGCTTCACACATACTCTCACACACACACACACACACACACACACACACACACACAGCGCCTGTGTGAACCTTTTAGTTTATTTTTAAAGGTAAAGTGCAGATTAATTTGTTTTATTTTTACTTTATATTTTGTATTAATTCTTTTTATGTTTTTTTTGGGGGGCTGTGGAACGAATAATTTCCATTATTTCTTATGGGAAAATTTGCTTTGATTTATGAGTGTTTTGGTATACGAGCCCACTTCCAGAACGAAGTATGTTCGTAATCCAAGGTTCCACTGTACTTGTAGGTAATCAGATACCATTTTATTTAAATTACAAATATTTGATGTGCACAGGGATTTATGTTCCGTTCATGTGAAAGTTAGAACACTTTCCGGCAATAAAGTCCCTAAAAAGATAAAGAAAAGCTTAATTAATTATTAATTACATTTATTCTGCATCTAAACTACAGACAAAAAGTCAAGTTTGTTCTGCCATCACCTCAACTCACCTGAGAAGGGCGCTGAAGCAGGTAATCAGGGAAGCCCTTCAAAAGACTAGAACTAGCTGTGATCTAGGTATTGAAAAAAATATTTATTTAATTAATAATAAATCCTTAGTAATGACTTAAATTTAAATCTAATATATTGTTCAAGTAATAATCAGAGGTAGTAGTCCTCTTCCTCAATGTCTCCGTGTCCTTCGTCAAAGCCGAGGGCCTCGATGTCATGCGTGATATCGCTCATCCTACTGTTGAAGTCATATGATCCCTCGTAGCCTCTCACAGCCGTGGCCGACATGTTGCTCATACTCTTCTTGATCCGCCCGAAACTATCAGTCAGTATCCCACCCTCCCGGATGCCAATGCTTTCCAGGAACGTCTCGAAGGTTCCCACATCTTGGTCAGGGATGAAGGGGCGCATACCTGTCCATGAAAGGGGACAGAATAAAGAGAACATTCTACTAGTGATTATGTGACTTAACTCAGTGTAACACATAAATATGGAGACATTGTAGTAATATTTGTGATGCTCATGGATGGATTCAGACAGCAGAGGAGAACATGTGGTGAAAATGGTCGAACATCTAAATTAGTCAAATATTCTGAAGCATCAAAAATAGACACTTTCATTTCAACACTCTTCCCAAACATCTTTTCGAACTATTGCTTATGCTGCATCACAGGGTGGCATAACAAATTCAAAGGAACACATTAACTGGCTTCTTTCATATACAGTGAAACCTCAGTCCATTTTCTCTTTGTATCAGCCTGCCGTTATGTGTGTGCATCATTGGACACCGTGCCCCTTCACACACACACCCCTCCTCTTGCCTTTACACACACACACACACACACTCTGCTCTACACAGAAACTCCGCTCTTTTCAAAGGTAAAGTGCAGGTTCATTTATGTGTTATTTTTACTTTACAGCAGTGATTCCGTTAGTATGCGCTCACGCGAGAGTTATTAGCGATGCTACTTGCAAATTTTTCTGATAAAACAGTCTTTCCATTAATGTGTATTTGTGTGTGTGTGTGTGTGTGTGTGTGTGTGCGTGCATGTGTGTGTAAAACTCAAATAAGAGAGGAGGAAAGTTTACTGTGTAAGATGAGAAGAGGGAGACGGGAGTGGCTTATTCCTCCTCTCCTCTTACTTTAGCTTCACACACACACACACACAGCGCCTGCGCGCATAAACACTTATCTTTCATGATTTATTTTTACTTTTTTTAAAGGTAAAGTGCAGGTTAATTTGTTTTATTTTTACTTTATATTTTGTATTAATTATTTTTATGCATTTATGTTTTTGGACTGTGAAATGAATAATTTGAGTTTCCATTATTTCTTATGGGGAAATGTTTTGAAATACGAGGTTCCACTGTATATGTCTCACAGTCCCCTGTCATTAGTTACTGCCATTATGACTGAGGGGAAAGAGAGAGACATATTATGCCCTCTTTCTAATCTAGAGAACATTTTGCTCTCTTGGCTAACGGGCTCTGATGGCTGTGGCATCAGTGGACTTTAAACTTGTGATTTTCCTCCGACTGGGAGAGCACATAACACACACATTTCTACATGGGACTGACATCTGTTTATGGCAATTCCACACAAAATAAACACACATGGATACATTTAAGTCATTTAAACTCATGTTTTCCCCAGAGGGAATGCATCCAAGACTTGTGTGAATGATTGTTTTGACGTGTTTACACTACATTGTTATATATCTGCTGCTCAATTTTCTTAGCTCTGCTTCATATCGCTTGAAACATATAGTGTAATTGAATAGTTCACATCATAGTTCTGGGCTATGTTTGATGAGGATGTAAGCAGACAGATGTAAAGACCTTGTTGGTTATGTAACTGGGTTCCTGTACAGCTGTTTAATGACAGTGTAGAGAACAACAATATGTTCTGATTAAAAAAAACAAAAAAACTTTTATGTGCCATTCATCTTTCATAAATCTATCATGTCTTATCGGCCCCTTAAGCTAGTTCATGGCTGGCCGCAAATCAGGGAATCATCTACCGCAAAAAATTTATATTGAAATGAAAAAAATGTCACACTTGAGGTGATGCTGTTGTGCTGGATATCAGTATAGAGTCTGATATCCAGCAGACAACACTCCCTCTTTAGCTTTCAATTTTTCAACCTTTCATCTTCTATTTGTTTACTCAAGACAAGTCTCCTTAACATCAACACCAAGATCACAGTGGCTACTCAAAGCAACAACAATTAATAATGTAGCACTTCTTAGTGACAATACAGTGGGGCTGCACGATGGTGTAGTGGTTAGCACTGTCGCCTTGCACCTCCAGGGTCTGGGTTCAATTCACGTCTCTGTGTGCATGGAGTTTGCATGTTCTCCCTGTGCTTGGTGGGTTTCCTCCGGCTACTCCGGTTTTCTCCCACAGTCCAAAGACATGCAGGTTAGGCTAATTGTTCCCAAATTGGCTGTAGTATGTGAATGAGAGTGTGTATGTGTGTGCCCACGACCTTGAATACAGGATAAAGCGCTATAGAAGATGATATGAGACAATACAGTGACAATACAAAAACAAACATGGAGTTTGTGCATGTTTTTTGTGCAAATTTATATGAACATGAATATGTGGTCATTACACGTGTCAGATGACGGTTTGGTTCACTTACCGAGCAGGAGGAACTTGCGCGAGTCTCCATAGAGCTGAAGCAGGTCTGCGCAGAACTGGTCTATGGGAGCACCCATGCGGTACTCCCTCAGCAACACAGCAAACTGCTGAATCTCGTGGGGAGACAGCTTATTGCGTAGCTGGGCACAACACAAACATGGTACACGAGTGAGGACTGCAACAAAAAACATCTGCGAAATTCAAATGAAGGGCATCGCTGTTGACAGAAAAGAGACTTTATCACAGAGAGTTTTAATCTTAGATAGATACAACATAGAGAAATAACAAACATGTTGTATATATTGTAGGTTTTGTAATTCTTATTGTCTGTATCCATAATTATTGAATATTAATGCAGACTTTCAATTTTCTTTGGTGAAAATGTCATAATAAATTTGAATTGAATTGAATTTTCAGGTTGTTATCTGACTATGGATTTATGGGTGATTTCCATAGATATGATACATTTCCATATTATTCACTTTTTGTCTGTTTATTAATTTGATGCCTCATGACCTCATGTGCTGTCACAGATGAAGAGATAGGCTTTTTCTTTTTTACTGATCGCATGAGGTCACATCATTACCTCAGTCAAACAAAACAGTTCACAAATGAGTAGTACATAAGAAGCAATAAAACATATTATAAATACAAATTAGTATAAGCAATATATATATATAGTATATGCAATTCATGTTTTCATTTCCAAAAGATTATCACTTTACAGACATGCGTATGTTTCTCATTAGATACACACACTTGCATGTGTGTCTCACCGTAATCATGTACTCTTGCATTAGCTGCAGGCTCGCATTACAGGGGTCCGAGTCACTGTGTATGGATGCCAGGCTGCGATGCGAGTCCTGATAGGAAAGAGACGAATTCTCACTGTAGTTCTCACTGTAGTATGGTTCAAAGGCATACTGAGATCCATCACTGTGGAAAAACACACAGCACAAAGCTAAAAAAAATACCAAGTGATCTTATCAGACTGATTCACAAGGGTGTCATTATAGTTAAAGTCCTAGTCTACGTGCACAGACGCATGTTTATATACTCCAGTCTACTGCCCACATACTTAAATACACAAATTCACAGAAACACACACACACACACACACACACACACACTAGTGTCTTAATTGTAATTTTTTCTTCCTTTCCTATTTATCATTGGAAAGGCTAAATACTGATACTTTAGCTTTGAAAAGAAAAAAAATTGTGTTAATTTCCTTGTTTTCATAAATTTGGTCCTCAGGGGGAAAAAGACAGGGAAAACAATGTGTACAAACTATGAGCTGCAGCAGCTGAAGTCTGTGTCATAGCCATATGTCATATCTGTCAGACAGCTGTCACCTTAGAAGCACAAAAACAGGAATGATCAGAAAATTTTTAAACATTAAACAGAGGAAGCTGATTTTGTAACAAAATCAACAATTGGCAGTGACTTTCATTCATTCATTCATTTATTCATTCAGTATTTACCTAAAAACTGTTGTGTGCATAAACTACATTTCCTGGAAAGCAGGTATTAAATCTGCAGATGATAACATAATAATGAGTAAGTTTAGGCTTTCTGAAACTAACAACTTAGAAAAACTAGCCAGAACATTTTGGTGATTTGTGGATGTTTGGAAAGATTTGGTATAAGGTTGGTTTTGAACGTTATAATTACTAATCAGAAAAACATTGACTAAATGATTTGATGTCCCTATGTCTCACACTTCCCCCGGCGTCAGCCCCAGTCCACATTTTCCTGCTCCTATGTCCTCCGCTACACAGAGAACAGTCAC
>JAQQZS010000015.1:14870072-14895014 GCA_030068045.1 Platyallabes tihoni | reverse complement strand
ACAGGGAAGGGAAGAGAGTTGGTTGATATGATGCAGAGAAGGAAGGTGGATATACTGTGCGTCCAGGAGACCAGGTGAAAAGATAGCAAGGCTAGAAGCTTCGGAGCAGGGTTCAAATTGTTTTACCATGGTGTGTATAGGAAAAGAAATGGAGTAGGAGTTATTCTGAAAGAGGAGTTTGTAAGGAATGTTCTAGAGGTGAAGATAGTATCAGATAGGGTGATGAGTCTGAAGCTGGAAATTGAAGGGGTGATGTTCAATGTGTTCAGACCAAGTGATTCATGGCACGGTCGTTAGGAGGGGGTTGTGATCACACCTAGTCGTTTGTTCTAGGCTGTCGGTCAAATATCTCTCCACGTGAAATGGAAGTACAAAAAACGCGAGGCGGAGGGGCAACATGCAAGGGATTTCAGCATCTCGACGCACAGTATACTATGCTGTTTATAAAGTAGATACTGTTTTTTTTTTTCATTTTGTAATCTTTCTCGTGTTTACCTTGTACTGTATAATGTATATACATTTTTTAATGAATTACTGTAAACAAACTTATGCAGTTGATTTACCAGAAAGGATTTTTCTGTTTTTGTGTGCTAAACTTCAGGTTCAAGTAATAGAGATTTTATTTGAAAAGTATATATATATATATATATTAACTGCCATTCAGGAGGTCTAGAGGAAGACCAAAGAGGAGATTTATGGATGCAGTGAGAGAGGACATTACTCATTCACAGATGTGTGAACCCTTTATAAGAGTGTATTGAACAAAATAGAATAGTATAATACTGTAATATAGAAATAAGAACCAACCATGTTAACAATATATTGAAAGAACACTGATATTTTATTAGCTACTATAGTGATAGACGTTTTTGTTCTATTTAGATCTACCTCTATTTATGTAGATTTAATTAAAGAAATTGGAACAAATATCAGGCTGCAAAGTGCCTAAAGATACAATTTAAATATTGGTTGTTTATGTACATGTAACAACCTCTGCAACAACCTCATTTCCGCTCTCATCTGTTCCAACCACTCAGCATTCAGTATCAGCAGTATACTAATCACCAGCCTGATCATCTGTCATAATTTGCACCTGTTTCTTACTGATTTATAGCTTAACTTGGATGTTTTTTTATGATTGAATAATTCCTGTAAATCTGGTTAGATAAAGGAACTGGACTGAAAATGAGAGGCAACATCTTGTGACAAAACTGACAATGTAAAGCTGTCTTATACATTTCCTGCTCTATGAAATAATAAAGCAAATAACATATTTTGTGTGAAACAGGAACAGGCATCAAGGTCAAGATCAATGCTTGCAGAGCAGAGCAGTTGCGCCAGTGAGTTCAAATGCCCGGGGGTAAATTTTTTGCAATAATATTCTGTGTCCTACAGTACACTGTGTACAAAACAATTGCTTTAATCTCAGACATATAGGTTCCTTGCAAATTAATGCAAAATATCAATATTGTACTGGGAGAAAGTGAAAACATGAGCAATTGTATTAGTCAAAAAGAAGCATGCTACGTACCTGTTCTTATGTTGTACCACAGCTGTCAGTAGAGACCCATTAGCGGCCCCAGCATTGAACCCTTTAGTTTTACAAATAGCTCAGGTGCTGGAACTACACAGTCTAATTGTGCAGGATGTCCTGAGCATAATATGCACTGAAGTGGAAAACATAAAGCCAGTTTTATGCTTACATGCAGTTTAAATGAATCAGGTTTAATTGAGCAAGTAAGCACATCTGCTAGCTAGAAGAAAAAAAAAACATTAGCAGAAAACCACACATGATGCTAGCAACAACAGATGATGCTAGCATGGCTAAATATTCTACTACAATTCAAACAAAACAGCTTGTCTTTTAGCCTACTGCCTTAAAGAGATGCAAAAGTTAAAGACATACAGTACACAGGTCCAGTCCACAAAAAAAAAACAAAAAAAAAAACTGAATACCAAACATCTCATCATTAGTTTCATATGAACATCATCACAGGCTGAACATTTCCATGCATGACAAGCTGCAAGTAATTTGTCAGACAGAATTTTAAATATTCCAGAAATTGTCAAATCCGTTGACACACCCCAAGTAGGAATAATGGTACTTCCTCAACCTCTCCTGAACTTTTCATACCCTATTATAAAACAGACATTCCTAAAGGGAGACCTGCATCACAAGATGCCCATAATAATCACTAGGACCTGCCTCACCTCATTGTATGTTACTACAGCTCAAACTTTCTTGCCACATTTCCACAGAGGAAGAAGGAATTTTATTTATACCATTTAAAAGAGTTGCTTAGAGGCAAGGTTGGATTAATGGGGAGAGGGGACAGACTGCTTGATATCGTATAGACAGACTGTTAAACCTAACAGAGCACATTAGCATCTGAGCACGATACAGTACTTAAGAAGAAATGTTTAACACTTAAGCTTCCTGAAGAGGTCATGTAGTCGGCAAGGCATTTTGTATCTTTGTGGCTATTCCTTGCTGCAATGTGTTGTGTGCTTGGGGATTGAATAATGAACATACATGGCAAGGGATGCAAGAAGAAGGCCACTTCAAGTAGTGGAGCTTCTGTTCCCCATCCTCAGTATAAAAGTGCATCTGAAATAAACCAGACATTAAAATAGTAAATCTACCAGGAAAGAGCCAGGACAGATCCTAGTTTACTGATATACAGCGTATACAATAGTATACATTCTGAGAACCTGGTTTAAGTTGTGTATCAGTGATACATACAGTAGGCAAAAGACAATGTCATGTCAAATGAGGTGATGCTCTTCAAAATTTAAGTCTGGAAGTAATATTAGCTTCTTACATAATACGGTCAGTACTACTGTATATGTATTGAGCATATGTTAAGGTCATCCATTCAGTCAATATAGTACTGTGTACTATAGTCTATAAGTCTTTAGCCACCACTCATTTCCTCACATTAAATAAAATTGAATTATGTAGATTAAATGAAAGAAAAAAAGGTTTTACTGTAACATGCTGTAAAGTGCCTAAAGATACTATTTAAAAATGTATTGTTTATGTAGCAACCTCAGCAGCAAGCTCATTTCATTTATATTCACATTACAGCATTTGGCAGACACTCTTACCTAAAGTGATTTGCATAAGTGCTTGGAAGTCTGCATAAATAAATATATCTTTACACTAGTTCACTAGGTTACTGACTAGAAGTTCAATCAAACTGGTGAGTTTTTTTGGAACCTAAAAAAGTTCCAACCTAACCTAAAAAAGTTAACCCAAAAAAGTAAATAAAAAGAAGTAAAAAGTAACAGTGCCTCAGCTGTGTGTACATCTAAAATAAGTTAATTCCATCAGAAAGGTGCCACAAAATGTCAATATGCATGTCTTCCTCAATCACTGAAATATGGAGGGACCACTACAGAAAGCCAGTGGAAGGAGTGGTGGAGTGGTGTGGGAGAACTTTGAAAATTGTTGATTGAAAACAACCCGTACATTTCCCGGCTTGTCTGTTCTGAAACTATTCAGGTACAGGGGCTGGACTGAAAATGAGAGCCAAAATTTGCCAAAATTGAGAGCCAAAAATATTCATTATACATAATTTATCAAATCTGACAAGAAAACAAGAAAATCTGGCCCTTCAGAAACAACAGATGAAGAAAGGAGGGGTGGCTTAAGACCTTTGCAGAGTACTATACAAAATAGTATAACTATACAAAAGGATCAAAAGTTTTCAAAAGGCTGAGTCTTGGCCAGCAATGGTCTTCATGAGAGCCAGTTTCATCATGGCCCTTGACGGTTTTTGCACCTGACAATATTGTTATTGCAATATCTATTCCAGTTGACTGAAATACAATGAACTCTCCAGTATTGTTATAGAATGTAGAAAATAAATCACAAAGAACACTGAATTAAAAGGTGTGTCCAAACTTTTGACTGGTACCATATATTAGAAGTAACACTGTATCCAGAGTACTTCTAATAAAACTTCCAATGCCTCCTGCCATACGTTTGTGTGAGAAAGGGGATAAGAGCTTTCAGACAGCTATGATGATGAACATCACACAAATTTCAGGCAAAGGAAAAGTGTCACAAAAAAGCCAAAGTTGTAGTCCTTTCATTTTCTAAGCTATTAAGCCCAGTAGTCCATACCTACAGTACATTGTCATGTGAATGTCCTTCCTATACCAGGGGTCGGCAACCCGCGGCTCCAAATCCGTATGTGGCTCTTTCATCCCTCTGCTGCGACTCCCTGTGGCTTTGGAAAATAACTCTTTTAAATGTATTTTAATTTAGTTTGTTAGTTTCTTTAAAATGTAATTCTAAAAGTGAAGATTATGGTGATCTTGTAACATTAAAACAAAACATGTTCAATTTATTTGTTGCTCAAAACATGCGCCACAACCGCCGATGTGCGACACCCACCAGCACGTGATTTATATAAATAGTCCTTTTTTATTCAGGTTGACAGCTGACTGCATGCGCCAGTACACACGATAAAAGGATGAAGGCACCCAGAAGCAGATTTTTGGTTTGCTGCAGATAATTTAAGTTCGGCTTTTTATTTCATAATCACTAGGAGGCCTCAAATAGACACTGAGTATTTTATTTGAAAGTAACCTTCAACCCAGCGTCTTTTTTTCTGAGTTCAAAATGTTTTTGTTGCACGCAGAAATAAAATTTGCTCCGTAGCAGTTCATTAATTTCATAAATGCAACACACTATAGTTTTTTTTTTAATACATAGCATAAATGTAAAAAAAAAAACAGTCTATTCAGTGTTATCTTCATTTTAGATGTCTAAAGGGTTTGTGGCTCCTGCTGTTTCCTTTTCTGTGGGAACCGGGTCCAAATGGCTCTTTAATTGTTTAATGTTGGCGACCCCTGTCCTCTGAGCATCCCCACCCTCCGGCTGCAACATGTGTCTTCATATTGCCGGAAGAGAGGTGAGCACTTTACTAGCCTGCTGGCTAACAAAAAGGAAAACCATTAGCCAACAACAACATTACTTCATACTACTCTGCCTGGTTAAAAACAGTCTCTGTTTGGATTTAAATACCTAGGAGCTTTTGGGCGGATACTAACTGTAGTGAATAACATTCTTCAGCTGGCAACAATTCTTTTAACTCTAACTGATACAATGAATAACCGCTAACTGCTTAAGCAAAAATGTATCTTGCGGAGTGTTTCAGGTGTTTCAGCAGGGACAAATTATTGGCCTGCATCAAGCAAAGAAATCAACTGAGCAGATTGCTGAAATTACTGGAATTGGGTTCAGAACTGTCAACTGCATTATTAAAACATAGATGAATAGTGCTGACATGTCAACTTACTGGAAGGAACGTGGCCGAAAAAAAATTATCATAGAAGGCTGTTAATGGAGATCACAAACATTTAGTGAAGTTGCACCATAACAAAATTAACTGTAGAAATCAGAGTTACATTTAATTGTGAAAGTAAGAGAATTGTAAAAAGAACTCATGGGATTTGGACTAAACAGCATATGGACATAAGACAAGTGCATGTTAGCGAGTCTCTGCTGCTATGATCTGGGGTTGCTCTGGGCTCAACAACGCTATGTGAGAATAAAAGGAGGTCAGATTAATACCTGAATGTCCATAAAGACCAGGTTATCTAATCTATGAGGTTTTTCTTCCCTGATAGCATGGTAATATTGCTGGATGACCATAGCAAGATAAGTCTGGCTCAAATTGTGAAAAAGTGCCCCTGGGATCACAAGGAATCATTTTCACACATAAACTGGCCACCACTGAAAGACTTTGGGATGCAGCGAAGAAGACTTTGTAAAGTGGTTCTTGTCAACACGAGGTCTTGGCCGAAAAAAAATTTCTGGAAGGAAATAAATGTTGTGATTTTGCATAATGTTGTTGAAACAATTCCATGGCAAATGCAAGTCATAATCAGAAATAAATGTGATCCAATGAAATATTATATCATGGAACCATTTTTTGGCCAGGCAGGCTATTTGTTGTTCATCTTAGACCGCGCATGCTCAAGGTGCAGATTTGGGCAGACCATGAACCCAAGGAACACCTTCTAATCAAAAGTTGTTTTCACCGGTTGTCATGCTGGCTGTAATAAGGTTGTGGGTTCAGATGTACACACATTCAAAAGAGCTGTATACATACGCCTTTGTGTGTGTATGTGTGTGTGTGTGTCTCAGTGTGTCTCGGTGTGTCTCTGTGTGTGTGTGTGTGTGTGTGTGTGTGTGTGTGTCTCTCGGTGTGTGCGTGTTTGGCGAGTGTTCTGGCCCTAGGAGGCTGGTGAAGGGTGGGGTGGGGGTTTCTGGTAATTGTGCCGCTTCAGAAAGGGGTGGTATTAAAAGTAAGTATGTGTGTGTGTGTGTGTGTGAGAGAGAGAGAGAGAGGGAGTGAGAGAGAGAGAGTGGGGGAGAGAGAGAGAGGGAGAGAGAGAGAGAGAGAAAGAGAGAGAGAGAGAAAGAGAGAGAGCGAGAGAGAGATGTGCCATGTCAAACTGTTCATTGTTAAAGAGCAGCTTTACACATTTTTTGCTTTACATGACTGGGGTCAGAAGAGCTGTAGATTGGCTAGCCTTTATGGCACCCCAGTGACCACTTTAACACCCACGCACACACACACACACACACTCCAATGCTGAACCTTGCCTCTAAGGCCTCATCCTACATGCATTTACTCACACACAGACACACACACAGACGCACAAAAAAATGCACACATTTTCAGCTAAGACGTCCTCGAAGCCTACAAAAATAAGCAATTACTCGCACAGATATAGAACACACTCTGTCTACGCTCTGGCTCTCACACATACACACATTCTCAGCAGGACTCTCTCCAACAATGCCACAATGACATGCTACAGGACCAGGGACAATGTGTGCAGGCACGCTGAAAGAAATATTGTTCATGTTTTAGTTGACCATGCTACATTTTAACCAAAAAACGCAGAGAAAAAAGTCCACTACACAGAGCTCAAATGTATAGAAGAAATCCTCCACTACACACAGGTGCGTTACACAAAATGAGTCCATTACTATGTACAAGCAGATCATAACCAAAAGCAACATTTGGATATGAAAATTTCCAAAAAATACCAGAAGGAACAGATGCGGAAGAGTCCAAAAGCAGACATTTATCATGAACACATATGTTTCCTTGGACCAGTGTGAATTTTATGGATGCTGAAAGCTCCAGAGGAACTGATGGATGAATCCCTTTGGTAGTGATCAGTTTGGGTGGAGATCAGGAAAGAGAACTAATGTCTTTTACTAAGCAAATATAAAATGGCAGAACACATATCAGAGAAGATTAGAAAGTTTCCCAGACAGGTATACTGTAAATCTAATCCTAAGCTAAATTGGCCTTCAAAACTATATGAACAGAAATTAGCTTTCCTAATCATGGTTTAAAATAGTCCTAGACTTAACCTAGTTCTGAATTAACTAAACTGATTCCCTGAAGGAAAATTATAGCTAATTCAGGGATAAACTGAGGCACAAAGTCAACCTTCCAGGAAGCAGGTTAAAGCCAGGTTTAGCACGTACTGTAGATTACCTTGAGCATGTTGCATGAATTGTTTGCCTACCATCCTGGTATTGGGGTGGATGTTGCTGTGATCTACTGTACCTACTTCACAGAGCACTCTTCCTCTTACCTGGAGAGTCTGGGAACACTGTTAGAATCATGATTTTTTCCTCCAGTGCATTCAACACCATTCAGCCTGAGCTTCTGAGGAACAGGAGCACACAGATGTGGACACCCTTCTATCACCCTGGATTCTGAATCTCCACATCTATCGTCCACAGTATATGAGGATACGGGACTGTGTGTCTGACATGGTGGTTCACAGTACAGGGGTCTTTCAGGTAACTATCTCTGCCCACTTCCTCTTCACCCTGTATACTGCAGACCTCATGTCGAATTCACTGAACTATTCCTTACAGAAGTTCTCTGATGACTCTGCGATCATCTGTCTCATTACAGAAGAGGATGACAGGGAGAACAAAGTACTGAACCACAACTTTGTTGCCTGGTGCCTGTGAAGCCACCTCCAAAGCAATGCAGTGAAGAACAAAGAGCTGGTGGTGGATTTCTGTAGGCACAGAAACCCTCCACCAACGCTGGTGAACATCCAGGGAACGGACATTAAGAGAGTGGACTCTTATAAATATCTGAGTGTCCACATTAACATCAGACTGGACTGGTCAGACAACAATACTGCACTCTTCAGGAAGGGTCAGAGTGGACCATATCTGCTCTGGAGACTATGGGCATTTGGAGTGAAGGAGGCACTTCTTTCCTGACACAGTGCTGGCATCAGCTATCTTCTTTGGAGTGGTGTGCTGGGCCAGCAGCATCCCAATTACAGACAGGAAGAGACTTGACAAATTTATTATGAGTGCCAGCTCTGTCCTAGGAGGCCCCCTTAACGTAGTGCAGGTGGTGGGAGCCATGCTAACATCTCTGCTGGAGAATGTCTCCCATCCTACTGTATGCATGAAACTACAAGAGCACTGGGCAGTTCTATCAGTGACAGACTGCTTCATTCAAAATGTGTGATGGAGTGTTATTGTATGCCCTTCTTTCTTCTGCTGTAAGGTCTTCCTCTTGAACTCCTGACTGGCAGTTCCAATCTCAGCATCCTTCTGCCAATATATTCACAGTCATAGTCTCTTCTCTGAACATGTCCAAACCACCTCAATCTGGCCTCTCTGACTTTATCTCCAAAACATCTAATATATAGTAGGTTGTCCCTCTGATGGACTCCTATTCATCCTTGTCACTCAAAAATAACCTCAACCTCTTTATCTCTGCTACCTCCATCTTTGCCTCCTTTCTTTTCTTCAGTGCCACTGTCTCTAAGCCGTAGAGCATTGCTGGTTTCACTACTGTCTTGTACACCTTTCCTTTTATTCTCGCTGATACTCTTTTATCACACACCTGACACATTTCTGCACCTGTTCCAACCTGCCTACACACGCCTCTTCACCTCCTTTCCACACTCCCCGTTGCTGGATTGTTGACCCTAAGTACTTAAAGTTCTGCACCTTCTCCTTCTTTATCTCACTTTATCATTCATCCACTCATTCTCTGTTGCTGCTGTAACTATATGAATTTCCCCTTTGGGCGGACATTAAAGGTTTATCTCATCTTATCTTATGAATGAATCCATAAGTTATGATACACATATATGCAGTAAATATGGTATAGCATGTACAGTATAGAATGTATGTATGTAATATTCAGTAACCTCTTTATCGTCATAATGGTGGATCCAGAGAACATTATGGGAACAGCGAGCACGGCTCAAGAATATACCCTGAATGAAATGGAAACCAATCCACCTACCAAAATGTGTTTCGAAGGAATGGGAACTTGGAAGAAATCAAATCAGAAATGTGGAGAACCTTCAAAGACACTCTGCAAAGACAGTAACCCAATCTCAGGATCAAATCAGTAACCCACGAGATGTAAATAGGCAGCAGTAGCTGCTGCACCACCTTGGAAAATGTATCTATAAATGTTTGTAAATTGTAAAGGTGTAAAATTTATTCTGTTAATTTTTTTATAAACAATACCATCCTACGATAAATGTACCTACTCATAACTTTCTATACAAGCTGCCTTTCTCATGAGTGAATTCATAAATTCTTATGAATCTTTTATTGTAAAACCATGTTCACCACAAACCTATAGGACTGATAGTAGACTCAGATGCTGTACCACTCTAAGTGCCAGGCCGTACAAAAAATGAGGAGGACTGAGATTAAAAGTGGAGGTAAAGGAAGGTGGCGGGCAAAAGATGCTAAAAAAAATCACCTTCCCCAAATCCAAAAGTTCTACTTCTGCAGGGAAATGAGAACTAGGAAGATTGTATTCTTTGCTCAATTACCCCAGAGACAAAGAGAAACCACAGAGAGAAACAAAAAAAGAGAGAAAGAGAAAAAGAAAAAATGACAATGACAAGGGAAAGAGAGAGACAGGGAGACAGGGAAAGATAGATAAGGAGAGAGAGGCAAAAAGAAAGGACACAATGTGAGGTAAATAGACAAAAACAAAAGAGAGGAATGAGTCTGTGAAGTAGCAGGCAGGAGAAAGGAGGAGGAAGTGCTGAATGGGAAGAGCAGCGGTGTGTAAGCGGTATGTGTGTGAGAGAGAGAACGCTGAGGCCTTCCCACACACAGCAGCCTAGCCGCCCCGCTGAGCCCAGCCAAGGGGAAACGCTCAACTCCTCTGAGCCATGGGGTCAAGTTTGGGAATGATTGGGGGGCAGGGTCATGTGCAGTGGGAGGAGCCAAGCAAGGATGAAGCAGTGATGAAGACTCGTACTGAGGTGGTTAACTGGATCACAAACATGAGGTCATGGTCTGTAGTAGAGTCAGTCAGAGGGGTATGTATGGAATAAACAGCAGACGGGACATTAGTGGGTTTCTAGGGTGCTGAGAACAAGAAAGGGGGCTGAGAGAAAGCGAGGGTGATGGAGACATGGACTGAACGGTGTAGCTTTGACATTAGGGGGTAGAGTGGTCTGCAATGTGGAATGATGAACATTTGCATAAACGAAGGACACCTGTCGGGACAATGGTTTTGACTTGGGGATACTTTTATGCCTACTGAGGCATGTACAGAGGTGCGTGAGAAGGGTCAGCAGAGTTTAATGTGCCAAGGGTTCTGGCGCCTGTGTGCATGCATGTGTGTATACATAATGTGTTTACCGGCATTCATTGTTTGCCTGAATTACTGTACTTCCTGTTAAGAAAGGCAACATCTCAGCACCTCAGACTGAGATACCAGAGAAAACAGGCATGCCAAGATTATAGAGAATTAAGGCATTTGTCTTAAGCTCAAAGGTACACTTTTTTTCTTTTTTTGCCTGATTCATACTTCATTGACAAACAGGCATAAACAAAGGTCTTTATTAATATGCCTCATATCTCACAAATCACTATATTTCAAAGTAATACTGTATCTGATAAAAAGCCTTAATTATACAATTAGCCTCAAAGTAATTACAACATGAAGACAAACAATATTTAAAGCTGAATAGTAATGTATTTATTTGTTACCTGTTGTCTGCTTTTATATTTATTTATCTATTTTGCGGTGGTGGTAGCCTGGGAAAACCCTTGCTGAAAGATAACTAGATAGATAACAGCAAGATAACTGCAGACAATAGATTCCTGCAGATTAATTTTTTTTATCTTAATCTTGCCTTCACAGAAATATGTTTCCCTTTTGCACATATCTCAACCTCAAGTTCAAGCATATTAAACTCCAAAAATGCAGATTTGCATATTAATCCCATTCCAGCTGATCTGAGAACACCAACACATTCATTATCCAACAACAATTATGTATTGATTCAATTAAAACAATATAGAAATAATAAATGAAAACGATGTCCATCTTTATAGGAGTTATTCATCGCATACAGAATGACAGGGTATCTAACCATTCCATGTCATTCCATGCTTAATAATAATATCCTTTACTTATTATAATTTCAAATAGGGGAAAATAATCTTTATACGAAAAAAAAAAAGTCTGCAGTCTTAGATTTTGTTGGACTGCCTTTAGCATTGATTTCCACCCACATTTGCCATGGCATTATTTCAGTGATTTTATGCAACGTCACAACATTTATTTCCATCCAGAGTTTCATTAGTTTTTGGCCAAGGTCTTCAGTATTACTGATGGGTTGAACCACTTTATAAACAATTTTCTAGAACATACCAATGACTTTCAATAAGATTATTTTTAGTCCTGGAATATGCCCAATATATCAGGGGAAACTTAATTCACAGGATAACCTGGTCATTCAGGTCATCAGCTGACCTCATTTTATTACCACATAACATTGTTGAGCCTTCTGTAGATCTGACCAACTCAAGCAACCCCAGATCATAATACTGCCTCTAGAGGCTTGTATAGTGGGCAATATGCATGTGTTCATGCACTTCCCTTCTAACCCTTACAGAATCTATTTATTATTATAGGTTTATGGTGGAAATTATCTTTTGATCATCATCATCATCATCATCATCCATATCATTCTTTCTAGTCTTATCTCCTGAAGTAAATTGCAGTCACAACACTTACATTTTAAATTAAGCCATCTGTCAGACTCCCTTATCCAGAGCAACTTACATTTTATCTCATAATACATCTGAGCAATTGAGCGTTAAGGGCCTTGCTCAAGGGTTTAACAGGGCAACTTGGTGATTGTGGGAATTGAACCTGGGACAACATCTAGTGAACTGGAAAACTCCTTACTCAGCTGATCACTGTCCACTCTTAAACCAGTGAAAATAATCAGTGGTCAACATATTTACATTACGCCAGCAGAGTGGAGTAGTGGTTAGCACTGTGGCATCACATCCTCAGGGTTGGGGTTTGATTGCCGCTTCTGGGGTGTTCTCCCTGTGCTTGGTGAATTTCCAACAGGTACTCTGGGTTCCTTCCAAAGCGCAAAGACCTGCAGATTAGACTAATTGACATTTCCAATTTGCCTGGAATGGAACCCTGCACAGAGTTTCCTAGGAAAGGATGAGGGCTTCTAGTGACCCTGAACAGTAGAAACAATATAAAGAATGAGTGACACATTGCACAAGATTTGATGACTGACTGTTGACAAATTGAATCTGTTGATCGATGTCTATATTTTTGTCGCACATAACCAACAACGTAATGATATTTGCTGTGTGAGGAAAGCATAGTTACCTAGCAAACTACGACTTAAAACATCCTATACTGGGTGTTGATTTGCTTCTGGGACTAGTTGAAGAACATAATTTTTTTCCTTAATGTGATACAGATGTGATTTTCTATAAGAACTGTGTGTGTCCTTTTTTTTTTGGAAAATCAGAACGAACCAGTTTAGTATGTACAGACTAGATTGGACACAAATCCGATAAAGGATGTGGCCGTGCAAGATGAATGACAGCAGTCCTATCAGAATTCATGTGGCTTGTTCTCAATGCACATGTTTCCAAATCACTGTTGTCATCAATATCCACTTAATTATTGCAATTAATTAATCAATCAGTTGGCACTGCGGCAAAACAATACTATTGTAGACAAAGAAAGCAAATGCATCAACAATGTTCAGTGGAAGGAGAGGGTTAACTGTGATTTACTTGATATTTAAAGAAACTAATCTGTTTGCTGGTAAAATAAAAAAAAATAAAAAAGTGAAAAGTTCATCCCAAAAAAAATGAGGCACAAAAAAGCCAAGGAAACACTTTTCAGTAGGAATACACTGCGAATCCCTTTCCACTACAGGCCCACCATTGCTGGCAACTCTCCTGTACCTACACATTATTTTATGCTGCAAAAAGCAGCACTGCCTAGCCATTTGTCCTTTCCTCTCCCCCTCCTTTTGTCCTAATCATGTACAGCTGACAAGCTGTTTGCCAACCTCAAATTGTGACACCGTTTTGATATGGATCACAGTAATGAAAACTACAATAAAATATTCTGTCTTGTGCAACAAAGCTTGTGATGTGGTGGTAGCCTAAGTGTGTTAAAGACAAAACCAAAAACAGGTTTTTTATTATAACCTCTGTAGCCAGTGCAGGTTAAAATTAATGTGTGTATGGTGAATCTCTGAATCAGGAGCAAGAGTCTAGCTTGCAGTCATTGTACTGGCAGTAACAATTCATTTTAGATCATAATGATATAGACGGGATGTGCGCAGCGATGAGTGACTCCATGCACAATGGTAAATTTGAAGGTAAGCATCAATTTCTTGAACTTGATGTGATAAGTGAGGGGGCGGTGGTGGAGTATGATGAGGAGAGGCATGCACTTGTTTAGACTTGTGGTTTACCAGTTCAAGTTGGTTAGGTAGGGTTACAGAATTCCAGTTATGAGATAGTGTGTGCATAGACAAAGAACTGTGCATCATGCTCCTAATATGGTCAGACACAGGTCATTCAGGGCCTGCTAGTAACCCATTAGTTTCCTTGGGTTTCTGGGATACACTTTAAAATACTAACACACCCAAAGAAAAGCAGTTTTGTTTCCTGAAGTTCACCGTCTTTGCATGTACCCTCACTTTCTGCGGCCATATAGACCTCAGAATGACATGCACGAACATTTTCAAGAAATTCAACATATCCATTAGTGATGTACGCTTTAAACTGATTGCTGCTGGGCTAAAATATTCCCCACCAGACATAAACATGATGCCTGGGACTGTTTCTGTCTTTCTGGCTCCGGCAGTGTTTTATGTGTTCTGATACATGTGTTAGAAATCAAGAACACACACTCTGTTCTCAGACAGAGAGGACCCTTGACAGTGAAGAGGATAATGTCTCTTTGTCTCTAATAAGATCTTGGATGATTTTCAACTTCAGTGTTGGATGATGCTTTTGGTATTAAGCACAGCTTTTATTTTAATGAGGCACACCTTCTCTAATTTTCTGCAGAATACAGGGCTATTCATGAGCTAAGAATTTTCCTGAACTAAACACACTATACTGCAGGGTTCCCGATATTACACAGGAGAGGCATATTGAATTTCACTACAAAACTGACTGCATTTTAGATGATGAGGAGGAGGAGAAAAAAAAACAACTATGCTGGAAAAAGCAGAATATAGAGGAAAAATGTATGCTTTTCCATGCAGACAGTAGTCTAAACATAATTAGTTCTTAATTAGTCCCTGTAGAATTTTGTATTTAACCCATCACTCCGGGGTTGTTCCACACTTGCCAAGGCTTTGATAAGTTTGCATCACCCCATAATAAACACATACCAGTACACTTACTGTAACAGAACAGCACATATGGGAAGATTAGGACAAGCATCCAACTCCTATCCTTCATTGTGAAAGAGTCAGATGGAGGCTATTCCATAAAGCTTTTGTGGTTGCTTTTGCCCAATCCCAAACATTTGTATAATGACAGGCACTCTCTATGAGAGACTTAAAAAGACTCTGATTTCAGATTTGCACACAGTGATCTGGTTTACATCGACATTTATGAAACTGGTCATTACCAATGCTGCATAAAGAACTTTAAATTTTTTATCATTATGCACAATGCATAGATATTATTTTAAATTTAATTTCTATAAGTTTTATTAGGCACCAGTGTTGCACAGAAACATTTACTTTTTTCAGCTTTCTCAATTTGCCAGAGAAAATGGCGAAATTCTAACATGTTCCCTTATACAACATTCCAGATATCCAGATCTTCCAGAACTGAAAGTTGTTTCACTTTTGCCCACACCTTTATTAGTTAAGCATTTCAAAATCTGGAAAGGAAATGAAAAGTCAACAAGCCAGCTGAAAGACGCAAACACACTGATTGTTTATATGGACTACTTACAATATAATTTAATATGTAATAAATAAAATGTGTAGGGTTGGTTTACATAAAATTATGAAATATGTACTGTACATAACTATGACAATATGTCTATTTGTTAGCCTTTATGTATAGTCTACAAAGTAATAAACTATGCATCATTTGAAAACGCAGACAACCTTTACACATTATTAGAATTCCTTATATTTTGGATATATGTAAACCATATTTTCAGTCCTTAATTATTTGCAACCATCTTCAAATTATTTGTTGGTATTATATTAACGTAATATTATTTAAAGTAAAAAAGCTACAACTAAAAACAGAAATCCGATATATATTTAATAAAATAACTACATTAACTTGGAATAATTACACCTCAGATGCATGCATACCTTCAATAACCTTTTTTAAATATCAGGCAAAAAAAACAAACAAACAAAAAAACTATTAATTAACTATTAACACTATTGATTTTAAGGAAGACAAATTGATATGATTGGTCTGATCGTTATGGTTTGTATGGTCAAAATTTTTGTGTTCCACAAAGCCCAAGGTCCAATTTTCTAGTTTGAAGCCTACTAACTTCCATATGTTTAATTATATATCTCAAACATATAACTTATTTCTCCATGCCATTATTTATTTAACAAAAAAGATGGCAAAAAATAAGATAACCTACCCCTTACTGCTTCCTGATACTACTGTAACTGATAATCCGCAGGTTATTGCTTTTAAAGGTGGACCTACAAGGTTTTGAATCAGGGCGACTTATTGTTTAAACACATGTTTATTTTCTTTTTAGCTTCATTCTAAGGTTGTGTTTGCCCAATACTGAGACCAGATATTTTTTAAAATTATATATACGAGGGGGTATTTAAAGGTTTTGACATTCACCACAGATTCGGTCGCTTTTGCCATACGTCCTCCCTCAGATGCCTTAAAACTTGGCAATAGAATTCGCTTTAGTTTGATTGACGCTATAATTGATTGATGCTATTGAATTGATTGATGGTCTAGCCCCTGGGGATGATTTCTCGATGCCACGAACTGGTTGAGCTGCATGGAGGTGGTGTGCATGGTGGTCGTGGAGATGGTGGGCTCTTCCACTGTGAAGTCTGTTGCTTCTTCTCTAGGTTGTACCCACACACCCAAGTTCCATCACTGGTAACAATCCTCGACATGAAAGACAGGTCATCCATGGCATGCTGACGGAGTTCTTGGCAGACTTCGGCGAGATGTTCCTTTTGCTCCTTGGTCCGCTCCTAGGGACGAACTTGGCAGCAACACGGCGCATGATCAAACCACACGTGAGGATTGCCTGGACTATTTCATATGACACACTGACAATGGCAATGTTGTGGATTGTTCTCCGACACACATCATCATCATGAACAAGTTGAATGGTTTTGATATTTTGGGGGTTTGAGCTTGTTGAAGGTCTTCCTGATCACTCGTCGGGTTCGCGTGCCACTAAAAACACCTTAAACAACTCACTACAGCATCGCTGTAAACCTGCCCAATCATGTCCAATGTCTCTGTGGCAGATTTGCTCAATTTTTCTCACAAAGAATTGAACATTCGCTCTTTGTTCTAACTTGTTATTCATGACAGACATAACAGACGTGGTCAGAATAGCACCAGTTGCACACTCCTGATGTACACAGGATGATGTCTTTTGGCACACTGACTTACAGTATGAAGGTCTGTGCTCCCTGTGACTGTGGCCTGTGCTGCCATCTGTTGGCATGTTACAAAACATGTCTCTGCACTTTTTAATTATCTTTAGAGAAAACAAAATAATGTATAACCTTGGCCAACCTCTTAATTTTTGTGGAAGGAGTCTTATGAGGATACATTACTCTCTCAAAAACTCATTCAGTCATTGAATGAAAATTAATTTTCAATTTAAGTCTGGCAATTATTTTATTTAATATGGTGAGCATTTCATTTATTTTGTGAACTAGTTTTATTTTGAAAATCCTTAAGGCTAAATGTTGACGTATAATATTCGGGAACCAGTTAAAGAAGGAAACCTGTCAAGAAAGTAATTTATAAGGAATAATTCACTGACTTAATTTCATTCATTATACATGCCTTTTACCTGCGTTTGCATCCATCTCCATTCACTAATACATGACAGTAATCCTGAGTGCTAGAATATTAAGCCTAAAAACAGAATTGGATTGTTGACGGTGCCTGTAAAGGCATTGTCTGAAAGATCAAGCAGGTCCATGCAGACCTGTAAAGTGGGTTTGTGGATTTATCATGGCCTGGTTGTAATCAGTGCTGACCTTACAGAAGCATTAAAGTGTGTGTTTCCTAACCACAATTGTGTTAGACTTTCCCCTTCCACACGTGCGCACACGCACACGCACACACACAGATGAGGTGGGGTTTCCTAAATTGTGCAGCATACCATGTTGTCACCACCAAACACATGGCAAATAATGTGCATGGCAAATAATGGCACTGTGGTACGAGGATTCAGTGCGATCCAGTGTTTTTGGCATTTCAAGTGTGACTTATTTTTTACTTAAACAACATGATTCAACATTTTATTGCTACCCAACAATGTTAATGGCAATAGGACTTTGCACAGCACAATATTCAACAACAAACAATATAAAAATTATACTGAGCAACTAAATGATGCTTGTTACCAAAGTCTCATCACACTGAAACCAATAGAGAACAAATAATGAAATAGTTTGAAGTGACATTACATTGGCTAGTGTGATTCCTCATAATTTTAGTGTCTCCAGCTTTCCCTTTTACAATGGGAGTTTTTTCTGGGTTCTCTGGTTTCCTCCCACCTCCCTAAATGAGGACTGGCTACACTAAAATGCACAAGTGAATAATGTTAATATGCTAATGTGTGCATGCTATATTTTCACGATGAAGTTCATAAATTGCATTTAGAGTTCATTCACACAAAGGTATCCACCGCTACCCTCCCCAGGATCAAACATTTACTGAGGATGAACAGATGAAACAATTTGGAGTTTCATTAGCATTACAAAGGGGAAAATGAGAAAGATTGTTGCTAATATAAGACTGTTCCCCATAACAGGTTTACCCACAGCACCCTAGGTCCATAGTTCCATGAGTTTAAGTTCTTAAAAAATATCTCTTAAAACATTGTCATCAACAGAACGATCAACTAGTTATTAATGAAACAACAGCGCCCTCATCTGTACATTGAGTCACTGTACAGAACAGCAATCATTATAGAAAAAATGGCATTTTAAATAAAATTATTTAAAGAATATTATTACACACACACACACATTATATATATATATATATATATATATATAGTCTTTGTGATATATCAAGAGCCAGGGTATCCAGGGTAATGTTAGCATACCACCAAGAAGGATGAACCACATCCAACTCACTGCGGAATTAAATGTGCACCTCAACTCTCCTGTTTCCACCAAACCTGTTCGTCGGGAGGTCAATGTACATGGCTGGGCTGCTATAGCCAAACCTTTGGTCACTCGTGCCAATGCCAAACGTCGGTTTCAATGGCGGCTGCAGCGAAAATCTTGGGCTGTGGACAATGTGAAACATGTATTGTTTTCTGATGAGTCCACCTTCACTGACTTTCCCACATCCGGGAGAGTTACGGTGTGGAGAAGCCCCAAAGAATCATACCACCCAGACTGTTGCATGCCCAGAGTGAAACATGGGGGTGAATAAGTGATGGTATAAATTGAAATATCATGGCATTCCCTAGGCCCAATACTTGTGCTACATGGTCGGGTCACTGCCAAGGACTACCGAACCATTCTGGAGGATCATGTGCACCTAATGGTTCAAACATTGTATCCTGAAGGCAGTGCTATGTATCAGGATGATAATGCACTAATACACACATCAAGACTGGTGACAGAGTGGTTTGATGAACATGAAAGTGAAGTTGAACATCTCCCATGGCCTGCACAGTCACCAGATCTAAATATTATTGAGCCACTTTGGGTTGTTTTGGAGGAGTGAGTCAGGAAACGTTTTCCTCCACCAGCATCACGTAGTGACCTGACCACTATTCTGCAAGAAGAATGCCTCAAAATCCCTCTAGCCACTGTGCAAGACTTGTATCTGTCATTCCCAAGATGAACTGATGCTGTATTGGCCACAAAAGGAGGCCCTACACCAAACTAATGAATTATTGTGGTCTAAAACCAGGCGTTTCAGTTTCATTGTCCAACCCTATGTCAAAGGTATGTGGACACCTGACTGTCAAACTCATATATTGGTCTTTCACTTATTGTTGCCACAACGTTTGAAGCACACAGTTCAATATATTGCATTAATACTCTGTAACATTAAGCATCCCCCTTTATTGGAACTAATGTGTCCCAAACATGTTTCATCATGACTGTGTCCCTATGCACAAAACTAGATCCATTAAAACATGGTTTATCATGGATGGAGTGTAAGAACTTGAGTGGCCTGCACAGAGCCCTGATGTCAACCACACTGAACACCCTGTGATGATTCAAGCCTTCTGACCTGACATCAAAATCTGATCCCATTAATGTTCTTGTTAGCAGCAAATGGGCACAAATTCCTAAAAAAGGTCTCCTCCAAAAATCTACTGGAAAGACATCCTAGAAAAGTGGGGATGTGCTTGGGCAGGTGTCCAATTTCTTTTTAAATATAATGTATTATAGTGTATTATGCCAATAACTAGAGGAAACTTTTTTTTATATTAAGAAACAAAATCTCTATTTTTAGATGGCTTGCATTCAGGAAAGTTTACATGGTCATTTCTAGGATGTTACAGAGCTGCTTTGTGAACTATTGATTATACAGTATATTTTCACTGGGTTTTATTCTGAAAATGGTATGAGTTCATTGTCTGTTTTACCGCTTTACGGCGTCACGGGGAGCCTGGAGGCGTGGCACATCCTAGACAGGGTGCCAATCCTTTGCAGGGCACACACACTCTCATACTCATTCACACACTACAGGCAATTTTTGATAGGCAATTTGCGTAATTTGCATTTGGTCTGTGGGAGGAAACCAGAGAAAAAGCACCAAGCAAGAGGGAAAAACATGCAAACTCCACCCACCCACCCACACACACACACACACACACACAGACCTGAGGCTGGAATCGAACCCAGACCCTGGGGGTGCAAGGCAACACTGCCACCATGCCACCTGAATTGATTAATATGTACTTTTAATTTAGTAGAAAACTCATCTTACCCATCATGTGAAAGGGGGGGATGTCACATTCTTCATCTGATGCCTGCTGATTTTACTTGTTTGTTTGTATTGCCATTTATATAATACACTTTTATTAATTTTTTACAAAAGAGGCGATATTAGATTAAACGTGCATAGACAATAAAAAACAGAAATCTAGTTTTTGTTCGAATTGAACTAATTATTTCACTGTGAAAGTAAATAAATTAAAGAGAAAGTAAGGCTGGTGGAATATATTTTTTACTATTGATTCATTAAAAACATACACCTTGTGTGTATGTGTGTGGGTGCCTTGCACCTCTAGGATCTGGGTTCGAGTCCTGCCTCGTGCCTGTGTGCATGGAGTTTGCATATTTTCCCCGTGCTTGGTGGGTTTCCTCCGAGTACTCTGGTTTTCTCCCACAGTCCAAAGACATGCCGATTAGCCTGATTGGTGTGAATTCAATTCAATTTCAATTGAATTTGATTTGTATAGCGCTTTTAACAATTGTCATTGTCACAAAGCAGCTTTACACAATCAAAAGAATTATTTAAGTTTGTATGGAATGTGAATGTGTATGAATCAAAATGGTCAGATAGTCCCTGATGAGCAAGGCGAGGGCGACAGTGGCAAGAAAAACTCCCTGAGATAGTAATAGGAAGAAACCTCGAGAGGAACCAGACCCAACAGTGAACCCATCCTCATTTGGGTGAAACAGAGAACAGGAATTGATCTGCATTCACACTGTGTGTTAGGTGGCAGGCAGTTCAGCTATAACAGTTGATGGTCTTTCGGCTGCTCCCGGCAAGGGGTCGTCATAGTGGAATATCCAGTCCGCACAACAACTTGGCGCAGGTTTTACGCCGGATGCCCTTCCTGACGCAACCCTCCCATTTATCCGGTCTTGGGGCTGGCAATGCGTCCAGTGGCTGGGAGATTTGGGTACTGGCTAGGAATCGAACCTGGGCCTTCCGCATGGCAGGCGAAACACCTACCACTGAGCCACCAGTGCCCCGCCTATAACAGTTGAAGTTAATTGATGTTAATATGGAGTCCAGGTAGTTATCTGAGGCTCAGGTAGACTTGTAGGAAATTTCAGTCCTGAACTATCGAGCAACTGCAGCCAAGTCAAATTAAAATTGAATTGCCCGTAGTGTGTGAGTGATTGGCACCTCATCCAGAGTGGACTACACCTTGTGCCCCAAGTCTCCTGGGATAGCCCCTGTGACCCTGTACACAGGATAAGCATTATAGATCAAGATCAAGGCACGAAACACATCAGTGCGAAGCATCCTACAGTAAAGTGCTGGTAAGTAGTAAACAAAAAGCGGAATGGTAAGGCCTACAATCCATTCATTCATGGATCTCTGTTAAGACATTTTAATCGAGTATCACGCTGTGGCTATTTTATGGGGCGGCAAAAAATGGGACTGCAAGTCCCACAATGCCTCAGTTCACGAAAAAGAGAGCTGCGAAAAAGGCAGCGGTTTCCATTCATTTGGGTATCAGGAGAACGTGAACAAAAATAACACTATCGCGGTCTTCCCCGTATAAATGGAGGCGCGACCTTAAGGAACAAAACAGGTTATTTTAAACATGGCGAAAGATCAAGAAGTCGAGCGCATCGCCAAAAAGCTGGACAAAATGGTGCACAAAAACAACACGGTAAGTGTGTATATATAGATGTGTGTGTGTGTGTGTGTGTGCCTGCGAAGCGCCGGATTTTTGCAGCATCAGGAAGCAGGTAGTGTACCGGTCAGCTGCACTTACAGTTATGGAGGACGTTTCTGGAAAGAAAGAAAGAGTGTGTGTGTGTGTGTGCAGGAGTACCGCGTTGAACGGCACTGCCAGTTCTCCATGTCCGTCTTCATGAAGGCGGTAACTTCTCTCCCCCGCGCTTCCCGGACTCCGCTTTCGCTTTGCCTGTCAGCTTCAATGCAACATTGTGGCTTTAATTTAGAGGTGAAATGGATCAGATGCCTCCGAATAAGCCGCCATTGCTTCCTTAAACTCTCGGCTACTCATTCGGCGTGTTTTTATTGTAATGATGCGCAGAGTTTCAGCCTAAAATCAGTGAAGGAGTTACACGTCCATTCGTCAGCATGTTGGTGAAAAGCAAAACCTTGTCAGTGTTTTATCAGGACAACTGTTAGGCCTCCGACAAACACGTTTTCTCTATGTTGCTCCTATACAATCACATTAGTCTTGTGCTGTTTCAGTTGAGCTGATGAGCTGGCAACTGGTTCTTGTCCAATGTTCGCCCTGCGCATCGCTGCTTCTAGAGCTAAACTATCTATTCTCTACTTCTCTGCCACCATTACACTTCAAACAGGCTAAACTCTATATTCCCTCATTTGGATTAAACATGAATCCACTACTTTTGCACTACACTATACAGTACCATGAATTTAGAACTTGCTTCATATGTGTTTACTACTAATAATAATAATAGTAATAAACTTGCTGTGTCACTGGAAGTTTAAAAAAAATCTGTTGTTTGAGAAACCCATCCCGAATTTCAAATGTTTTTAAAGAAAAAAAAAAAATCTCCATTTCTCATTTTGTGTTTTAACCTTAGGATGGCGCCATGGACCTTTTGAGAGAACTGAAGAACATGAAGATGTCACTAGAGACCCTGCAGGTAACCCAGTCAGCTTTGATTTATTTTTATCAATTCTTTTTAGTAACATACAAATTCTCCACAACATTCAAAACTTAAACAGGCCATGTGTGCACCATTTCCTCTTTTTTCAAGTCTCACAAACCAGAACTTTGCTGGTGTTTAGTACGTTTCCTCAAAAAAGTCAACTCAAGACTCTTACTTTCACAGGAAGAACTTATTCTAGTCAATTGGCCACAGCCTGTTGGTAAACAGGCGCAAGTGCCTCGTTTCCTCAGCGCTAAGTGTGTCACACAATACTCTTGAATAACTTGTAATGACTGGTTTTGTGACCAGTGTCTATTCTGCTCCAAAAAAAATTTTGTTGGTGTGTTCAAAAGTTTGTTCATCTGTGGAAAAGCACATACTTGTTAAAGTGAAAAATCCAGGTAGATTGCATTGTTTATTATTTTGAAGGTTGTGGTCAGATAACATTTACGTTCCTATTTATTGCATGTGGCGTAGGCGGCAAAGTTGCTCAGTGTCGCCTTGGACCTCCATGTTCCGGGTTCGATTCTCGTCTTGTGGTCTGTGTACATGGAGTTTGCAGGTTCTCCCCATGCGTGGTGGGTTGCCCGAAGGGGGGGTGTGTGTGTGTGTGTGTGTGTGTTTGTGCTCTGTGATGGATTGGCACCCCATCCAGGTTATACCCCGCCTCTTGCCCGAAGTCTCCTGGGATAGGCCACAGACCCCCGTGACCCTTTGAACAGGATAAAGCGATATAGACGAGTGAGTGAGTGAGCATGTGCATAGATACTTACAGGAAGTAATGTGACTTACAAAAGTGCTTTAAAGTCTCCATCAATATATACAACCTGATACTGGGTCACACACTAATTTGTGCACTCGAAGATGATGTATGAGGTTGAGTCAAAAAATTATTCGCACACTGGCTGTAGAATTTATCTTAAATACCTTAAAAAGACAAATACGAGGTAGTATCAAAAAGTTTCAAGACTAGTTTTGTAACATGCCAACAGATGGCAGCACAAAGCTGCACGCACCGTCACAAGAAGCAGCAACTTTCATAAGTAAGTGTGCCAGAAGACATCGCTTTGTGTACATTAGCTGTGCAACTGGTGCTATTCCCACCATGTGCCATCATAAACAACATGTTAGAACAAAGAGCGACGTGAAAATTTGGGAAAATCTGCCATAGAGACATTTAACATGATTCGGCAAGTTTATGGCGATGCTGCAATGAGTCATTTGAGTCATGCTTCGAGAGCGGAAGAATATCACTGGAAGATGACGAGAGATCTGGAAGACCTTCAACGAGCTCAACCCCCCAACTTGTGCCTGATGATCGTCGTAGAACAATCCGCATTGCCGTTGTCTGTGTGTCCTACTTAACAGTCTAGACAATCCTCATGTGTGATTGGAACATGCGCCGTGTTGCTGCCAAGTTCGTCCCCAGGCTGCTGACCCAGGACCATCGCGTTGAAGTCTGCTGGGCACTCCGTCAGCGTTCTGTGAATGACCCATCCTTCATGTCGAGGATCGTTAGCGGCAATGGAACTTGGGTGTATGGGTAAGACCCTGATACAAATCAACAGTTTTCACAGTGGAAGAGCCCATCTTCTCCACGACCGAAAAAAGGCGTGGCAGGTCTGCAGCTCGACTAAGTGCATGCTCATCATTCACTGCATTGTGCATAGAAAATTCGTCCTCAGTGGTCAGATCATCAATAGCAAATTGTACTGTCCGGTTTTAAAGTGCCCCGATTATGCTTTTTCAAATATGATCTTTCATGCAGTGTGTCATGTAGCTGTATGTGAACATAAACTATCTGCA
>JAQQZS010000015.1:14854741-14866887 GCA_030068045.1 Platyallabes tihoni | reverse complement strand
TGTCATTTTTCCGGACCTCGGACTGAATAGAAATTTGGTAAGTGGACCTTTCAAATTTATATTTGAGTACCCCTGATATACTGTATACAATAAAAGTATATTGTATGTGGGTGTGCGGGAGAAATAAGTCGGCCTCACCGGCTTCAAGCAATCAGTCCGGGAGCACAATACAAAAAATACATGTCATTTAAAGCTGTCCCGTTGATGAATAATACTAATTTTGGAGAATCTTAAATGAGACATTGTTCAAAGTCCTATACAGCTCTGAGACACAATGGTGTCCCTGCTGCGTCACCAGGATTCCCCTCGCGATTTGGAGGCGCAACCTCCTGAGAGAACAATGCAGAACCAAAACACCAAACCTGTGTTGTTTTTCCTTTTCTTTTTATAAATATAATGCTTTACCTTGTAAATTTGTGTTAAATGTGTACAAGACTCGCTTTGTCGGACTTACGGACAAATCGAACTCACGAATGTGCTTCCAGTAAGTCAGGGATTTGTGTGTGTGTCCTTACCAGCGTTTCATTTCAGTTTAATTAACAAAACACTTTATGGCATTTTTTTTTTTTCTTGAGGACCAAATGTCTGACTTTCTAACTGTGTATGTTACACAATGTGTTCAGTCCACACGGATTGGGATGTCTGTGAATGCTGTTAGAAAGCAGAGTTCAGACGAGGAGGTGCAGACTCTAGCCAAGTCTCTCATCAAGACCTGGAAGAAGCTGCTTGGTACAGTTATTTTATTCTTTTTTTTCCCCCCTCCTGTTTGTTATTAAATCATGTTCTTGTTATCAGCCATGGACATTTCTTTTAAGATGCTGTATTGCTGTATTTTTATTTATTTTTTTTGTACAGTGTACAAGATGACAGGTGCTAGTGGCTGCTTTATGAGAAGATAATTTCTGATTGAGTGTAGTCTAGATAGTAATGTTCCAAGCTAAATGCAAGAGTGAAGAGGACATAAATTGACTCCTTCTACCTTCATAGATGGTTCTGAAGGCAAGTCAGAGGAGAAGAAAAAGGGGCTACCCCCCCTTCAGTCATCTTCGAAAGACAGTGCTGGATCCAGTGACTTCAGGTGTGTATTTGTGTGTTATGAATAAAAACTATGTGCTGACTGCAACACAGCTGACTTCAAGCCACATTCTGTAATGTGTAAGAAATCTAAAACACTTATAAATGGACCTCGGACCATTATGTATGCATTACAAGCTTCATTTTCTTAGTCGGGATGCACCGTTTGTGACATTCAGGGCCGATATGGATAGTCAAAATAATAGCGATACCGTTTTGTTTCTTCATTTTGTGCCAGAGGGAAAAAATCCTTATAATAAAATAATGAAACTGTTTTAAAGTGTAGGAATGAGCACAAATTCAATCACTCAAATTGAACCTTTTTTTTCACAAAAAAGCTAACTGATTATACAATTAGATACCCAGTATGAACTAATTCTCAGTACTAAGGTCATTAGAAACAAAATATTAAAATTTTTATTCGTAGTACCTCCTCTTGAAACGTCACAAAAACTTGTCTAACGAACTGCTCATCACTGTTCACTTTGCACATGGGGGGTAAAATAGCACCAACTACTGAATCTTTGCTCAAACTGCTGTTGAGTTACTGTTGTCTGAGTTAACTTGCAACTTGGTTGCCAATAGGCCTGTGTCGGACAACAAATTAAATATTTTTGGTTATGAAAAAAAAAATTTTTGTCATAATGAAACTTGTCATAATCTCTCACATAGTTTGAGTGGAAAAATTAAATCACTTTGTGTAATATTTCATTTATACAGATACTTTTGTTCATTTGCCTGTGGGATGCCATATTTTCGCATGTGTGAATGAGGGTTATTTTTGTTTTAATTGTTTTTTCAGTAAAAAAACTGAGCCGTCAAAAGTCCCCAGCACCCCAACGACCCCCACGACTCCTACGACCCCTAAGATGACCTCATTTCCCCCTCCCCCAGTTACCACTGACAGTGTACGCAATAAATGCAGAGAGCTGCTCGTGTCAGCTCTGCAGACAGACGGTAAGGCAAATGACCACTGTACCACACAGTCAGTAATTATGTATGTGTATAAAGATTCAAAGAACTCTATTAATCCCGGAGGGAAATTGCTTATGTGTATGTATACATGTACATTAATCAGCCATAAAAATAATAATTAAATGCATATGTGCACCGATCAGCAATACTCAATATCAGGCAGGTCATAATTTTATGCCTGATCAGTGTATGTATTCATTTAATAACAATCATTTCACTTTATTTTTACAGTCTTCGTTAAATCAATGCTTTCACACATGGAGGTTTCTTCTTTTTTTTTTCAGTCCTGGACATGGAGAACATCTAACCTTGTTTATTTCCTCTTGTATTTCAAATTCAAATTTTAAAATTTTATTTGTCTCATACACAGTACGATATGCAGTGAAATGCTTATACGACTGCCAGTGCCCTTAAAAAATAAAAGCTTACACATTAGAAATAAATATGAATAAAAGAAATGCGTTAGAAAATCAAATTAACTAGTAAAATATACTGTACAAATTAAAGTATAAGGTTCAAAGTAAAATATACTGTACATATAAGGACAAAATATCAATATGGAAATATAGAAAAAGAAAATAGAAATTTGTCAAAATTTTCAAAATTTTGAAATGACTGGGGTGTGGAAATATGCATAAAAAGTGACTTCTTGAAGTGCCTTATTAAAGTGATTTGTGCAGTGGTCCATAAATGAAAATATAAAAATATAAATATTTAGTGCAACTGTGCATGAATGTGTCCATATTGGCCATGAATGCCCAGTCAGTGTTGGGTGTTAAAAAGATGGTATTGGTCCAGTGTTGTGTTGTGGTAGAGAGACCTTATCGCCTGCCGGAAGAAGCTCCTCCTCAGTCTCTCTGTGTTGGCCTTCAGGGAGCGGAATCGCTTCCTAGACCGCAACACAGAGAACAGTCCATTGTTGGGATGGATTTTTGTGCCTTGGACATGTGTTGGACATGTATTTGTGTGCCTTCATGTACAGTATGCAGCCCACTCAAGTCAAATCCTATTGTGGTTTCCTCTTTGGTGCAGAAAACACAGGAATCACACTTGGGTGCAGGCAAAAACAACATTTTTGATGTGCACCTGCATACTCATACTCATGGTCATGGTTTTATTTTTCCATTGCTGTTTCAGATATAACTCTTCGCCCCCCATTTCCAGTGAAAGTTCTTCTATAGTGTAAAACTAAGCCAATATGCAAATGATCAGTTTCACAATGATTGTTCAGCAAACAAAATTTGCTAACACATGTTGTGGCTTAACACGTACCCCAGTCTAGTGTGGGCCTACATATTAGCACGAATACCATCAAGTTTATTAGAAGGAGCGCACTTAAATGTGTATGATACCCGAGTACAGGTTAGAGACACCCTGTTAACAGACTAAACGTTTCAGTTTAATTAATTTCGAATTTGAGTACACTTGCGAATTTACACTCTCCGATACAGCAGGGGGTAGAATGCACCTTGGTTTGTGAGCTGTCAATCAAACACAAGAGAAGAAGAAAATAAGGAAATAAACTTTCGTGCTATGCCTAATAATATTGTTATTTTGAGAAAAAAGTCAACAGCAAGCTCCTGGGTACAGTGAAACCTCGGATTGCAAGTAACATAGTTTGCGAGTGTTCCGCAAGACGAGCAAAGATTTTTAATAAATTTTGACTTGGAAAAAGACCAAGCCTTGGTTTACGAGTACCGAGTATCGTGTATCACGCATGCGCTTCTTGTTTTGACACCGAGCGTCACGTGATCACAACTGAGCAAATATTTCTCATGTTCTGCGGAATTGTGGGTAATTGTTTCCCCTGCTGGGTCTCTTACTGGTATAATCAACATCCGTGCACGTGTGTACTGTTTACTATAACACTATGACCACGTGTGTGTGCGTGTAGCATCATTTATTTTATACGAGCCTGCTTGTGGAACGAATTGTGCTCGTAATCCAAGGTTCCACTGTACCTTATAAGCAGTGACCGATCGCATCAAATCAGTGATTGACTTCTACACACAGGTACGATTGTCATTCATTTCTGAGTATGCTGTACAGTGCCCGAGACCACCGCTTCAATCGGGCTCTGGCACGATTCCCCTTGATCAACATTAACCAGACTTTGCAGTGAAGTGTTCTCAGAAACAATCCCTGGTCCCTAAAATGCCCTAAGACCTCCTTATGAGGGAGTCTCACTTTGTTTTGTTTCTGAGGGTTCCAAGTTTGCTTGATCTTATTTTTATTTTATCTAACGCTGCCTTATCACTCTTGGTTCATTTTTTTTCATTTGTGAAGGAACCAAGTGTAAAAACAGCCTTATTTACTCTCTCTTCACAGACGACTACAAAACGATTGGAGCAGACTGTGAAGCTTTAGCAGCAGAGATCGAAGATTATATCCTTCTGTTTTTTCAAAAGCTTAATGTTGGATCTGTTTTGTTTCTCCATGCTAAGCTGAAGTGGGTAGAATTGCTTGAGGCTGTAGGATTCCTTGAGCTTTGAAATAATGCTTTATAGTTAAGAAAAGGCTCTATCCATTCATAGGTAAACGTCTCTTACTCTCCGTGCTTTCTTAACTGACTTTTACGCATCTACAAAGAGTTCAAATCCACCGACGTGAAGTATAAGTCTCGGTTGAGGAGCCGCATCTCCAACCTGAAAGACCAGAAGAACCCAGACCTGCGGCGCAACGTACTGTGTGGAAACATCAGCTGTGAACGCATTGCCAACATGACTGCAGAGGTGCACCTTATTCAGCAACTGTACTGTATGACCCATCACAACCAAGTCTTAAAATCATATTCTTACCCGTGCTTGAACTTATTGTACAAGGATATGTCCATGTAAAACATTCCTGCATTTTCTTTCCCGAAAAATTTTGTTTTTGTGTTTTTTGCAGGAAATGGCAAGTGCCGAGCTGAAAGAGATAAGGAAGGCATTAACTAAAGAGTCTATCCGGGAGCACCAGCTCTCTAAAGTAGGAGGCACTGAGACTGATATGTTTGTCTGTGGAAAGTGCAAGAGCAAGAGCTGCACCTACACGCAGGTAGAGAGCCACGCCTCCGTGCACGCCGTGATCTGTTTCTTGCTGTTTTGAGGATATGAAATTAAATAATTAATGAATTCAATAATATCCTTTTGCAGTCATGCAAAAACGACTGAGCTCCTGTAAGAACTTGAATACACCGTGAAGGGGGAAAAAAGTGCATTTCAGGGACAGCTGTTTGATTTTATATGATCGAAATCTACACTACACAGACAAACCCCTGAGCATCACCTGCTAGCATCAGATCATCCCGTCCCAGACCTAGTGCCTCACTAGTGCACCTAGTGCTGTTATAACAGGCTTCACACTTCTAAGAAAGCTTTCCAATAGATTTTGGAGTATACTGTAGTTTGCACTTTCCAGCCACAAAACCATTAATGACTTCAGGCGCTGGTGTTGTGTTAGGGACGTTCCAGTCATTACAGTCTCCGTGCAGGACATTTGAGTTGTTCCTCACCTCCCCTCTGTGTAAACATGCCTCCAGACATATGGCTTTGTGCACTTTGTGGAACTGTCATGCTGGAACATGTTCGAGTCTCTTGGGTTCATGAAGGCAAATTTTAATCTAGCAGCGTACAAAGACATTCTAGACGACTTTGTGACACGGTTTGGGGAAGAAACATATACGGGTGTGACCGTCAGGTGTCCACAAACTTTGACAGTGTAAATAAAAGGAAAGTAACTATTACATATGTTAGTATTTCAGCTGCTCCCATGAAGGGGGTCGCCACAGTGGACCATCCGATCCACACACAACTTGGCAACCAGGTTTTACACCGGCTGCCCTTTCTGATGCAACCATCTAGTTATATCCTGGTTTGGGTTTTTGGACATAGGGTTGGAACCGGTGCTAATTTTGTCTTATCCTATTTTTGTTTAGTCAAATTTTAGTCAACTAAGTGTCTGGGCATTTTAATCTAGTTTTAGTCAGAGGAATTCTTACGTGTTTTAATGAAAATGTAACATAGCAATAAGATTAATAATAATAATAATAATAATAATAATTAATCCTACACCCAATCTAGTCTAGCCAAAATCCTTTTTAAAATTTTTTTTAATGTCTCTTCATCTGATTGTCTTCATTTGTAACCATCACAACAACTGATGCATGTCCAATAATGTGCCCACACTGTTTAAGAGTTAAAGATGACCAAGCGTGTACTCATTCAAACTACTCCTGATACGTCGCACGACGTGAAACACTGCTGCTCGTGCCAGAATGAATCAACACTGTATTGCAGCAGATTGACACAAATTAAATATTGACGAAAATAAAGACGGATGTTTTCTTTTTAAATAAAAAAAAATAAGAATTTTAACCACATTTTAGTCTTATGCACAGTACCTGTCATTATATACTGTAAAAACAAACAAACAAAACTATCATGTGTCCTCAGTATAAAAATTCGATTTAAGGCATAACATGAGATTTGACCTTGCTGTTTTATCACAGCCTAAACTTGAAATGTTATATAATGTAGGATGCAATAATTACATCACATGGTGCTTGTTTTCTTTAAGTTTTTGGCCATTTTTCAATCGGTAATAAACCGTGACATAAATATGAAGCGTGCCAGCTTTTATTGCACCGATCCGTTACAGGAAGGACACAAAGTCACAAAACTGTCCTGTTTCTAAGGTTGTGTGTTGTAAAAAGCCAATTTATTTAACTTTAAACAAACACTTGTCAATATGCAGTGCTGTCAGTAGAGTTTGCCACGCCTGCCTAAATCTACCCAGTATATTGTTTGAGAACTACACACATTGACACAAACGTTCACACACACACACACACACACGCACACTACCCTGGGCAGGCCTGCACAAGCCCCCAGTCTCTTGATGCAGTGATGGCAGTGAGATCCCTGACACTAATGGAGCAGTGAGTTCCTGCGTGTACATCCGTGCATAAGCTTAGTGGGACCAATGGGACTGAGCACTTCTTTGTCAACACACGTTCTCCCTTTACACAGGTTCAGACTCGCAGTGCTGATGAACCCATGACCACATTTGTGATGTGCAACCAATGTGGCAATCGGTGGAAGGTAAGAGAAAGTCTGAACACACAAGATAAGACATATATGCACTGCAATTAAAATATCTGGATTTTATATATTTTAAAAAAATCATAAGAGTAAAATATGTATAATAATTTTTGATAAAGCCACATGGAGGCACTGTTTGCTAAGTGTAATTAAGCCTACTGTAAGCATGCTTCCATTTAAATAATTTATATTGTACACTTTATAATGCTATAAATTGGTTAATAGAGACAGAAATTAATATTTGGTTAGAGATCTATATATATATATATATATATATATGAATAACTCTGCTCTGTTCTTTTTCTCAATTTAGTTTTGTTAAAAAGCATCAGGATTCTTCATATAATCAAGTGACAGATTTACATTGTTATAAGGTACATTTTGTTACTTTTTTTTTTCCTAAAGAAATGTCATTTTTATACTCATTTCATAGCTTTGTAATATATTCTGTATGCATATTGCTGTATATGCAAGAAAAAATGCATTTGATGTAAATTTTTATTTTATAGCATCTTTTGTACTGGGAGTATGTTCATTACCTTTAAGCACTTGAGTTAACTGGACTTTGTAAGTCAGCATTAGCTCATTTGATACTGCTTTTGCCCCCCTCCCCCCGATTAAGCACTCTCTGCTTTCAATGCTAAGATTGTCATGCTTAAAGATTTGTACAAATTCTTTTGCACATCAGTAAGATTTGTGAAAGTGTGTTGTAGATATGCATACACGGATTATGCATTCGGTAACGTTATTTTACACTTTATTTGGATAGTCGTTTGTAGATGCTTCTTGAATTTCCAGTGATCATTTAATGAATGAATGAATGAAAAGTTCCAAGTATACAGTACTGTAGATTGAAGTGCATTTGGTCACCTGGAGAAATAAGTAATTAGTCTGTAGATCATCTATAGGAGACCTTCCAGATAAAGTGGAACTTTTGTTTTCTTTTGCAGCTGAATAATGTGTGAAAAGTGAATCTGATTGATAATATTTGACATGTATGATAAACTTGTAGACCAGTTGGTCTTAATAAATTTGGAAAAACATGTGCAGAGATTTTGTCGGATTCGTTGTGCATGAGTACCAGGTGTTTGTACAGAATTGAATAATAGCTAAGCAATTTAACCATTAACATATTACAGACTTCAGTAAGCAGGAATGAACTCGATGAACCTGACATAACTGCAGTGTCCAGTAAGCAAATGGTGCCGTCCATACAGGACATGCATTCAGATTTCTCCCAAGCTGCTTTGTGATGGTCTTTTAATAAACATGCTCCAAACAAACTTGGATTGAAATGCAATTAAATGTCCAGTACAGACACAAGGTTTTCAAGAGTGGTGCCTTTACAAATCAAGTATGGGTTTCTCCTTGTATTTTCAGTGTTGCCACTAGAGGGCAGTGAGTACAGTAGGTCACGTCCCCAAGTTGCTGATCGGCTCTCACTTTTGTTGTGTAACTGATGAGGATCCTCAATGCATGCACACTAAAGTTCACACACAGCAAATTAAATGAACTCAAAAAGGACATTAGCTGTCAATGAATTCCCAGAATAGCCCTGAAGCGTTCCACCTAAGACATTGACGCACTAAATCTAGGCTTTGTTTTTCCTTTCTCCCTTTTCCAGCGTTCATGCACACATTCAAGATGGACTTCTGATCCGTTTTGCATTTAATCCATAATTTCAGATTTAATTATGAAAAAATAATCTTTTTAGAACTATTCCAATAAAACAAATGAAAAAAAAGGTTGGTTCTGTGTTTAGCTTTTAACATCATTAGATATAATAAAATCCACACCTAATTTAAACAGTATGATGCGGCACATTTTTAAATTTGATTAGATCTTTTATTAGAATTAAATGAGATCTGACCCAGTCTTCTCCTTGTCCTGGTGTCTGGAGCAGTCACATACTGTAAAGCACATGAATGCTCCACTTTTCTCACCTTGGTCTAATCTTCATGGCCGGATGAGTTTTCTCAAGGAGCAACGTGCAGGAACTGGCACTGTCCCAGTGGTAATTCATAACAGTCTGTAATAAAATTGCTTAATTACCTAAACCAGAACAAATCTTGCTTAAGCTTGTTGGATGCAAGTGGATTAGTGGTGTTCCTCATGATACCATATACAGTACAGTAGTTGCTCATACAGGAAAAGAAATCAAGGAATGAAATTGTGATGGGGTGATAAAACCGAAACTGTTTGCAGGAAAAGTATTTATTATTTTTTTTTCTTGAATGCTTTCTATGAAACCTGTTTATCCATCATTATGCATCTGCTTATAATTTGGGAATTTGGTAATGCAATTAGGATGGTTGTATTCCCTTAAGACAAAATATAGATACAAAAAAGTTATTAGTTAATGAGACATTAACTTATTTTTTACACATTTCTTCATTAAACAGTTAAACAAATATTAACACGTTGGTTCGAACTGAAGCAAACTCTGGTGTGGTTGATCACGTGTGAACGCTGCCATCCAAACCTTACTCCATACCAAGCAAAAGAAAACAAGACCCCTTAAAAAGGTGGGAACTGTAGTGCGGTATGATTGAAAGGTGAACGTATCACAGACCAAGGATGCGTAAAGGAACCAAAAACTGGTAAGATGTCTCAAATAAATAAGCAAGCCGAGGGCAAACATGGGTCAATCAGGAGGTAAAATGCATTATTAATATTTCGTTTGACAAGCACATTGACCGGTCCATATACAAAAATCCCCTCAGCACTGTTTTGGAAGTTGAGTCACAGAATTAACATTATTAAATCTAAAATCAGTTTGTAACTTTATTGGCATGCCTGCTAGTGAACGCTAAGTGAACCAGGACTAATGTATCGCAACTATGAATGTGAAAGTGAAACACACCCTTAGTGCATTCCTCATATCATCACACTGCCTTGTTTAGATTAGACAGCTTCAAATACTTTCTCTCTGATTGTTTAATTTTTTTTCTGCTGATTTTTCTCGGAGTTTGGAGTCTTTGTTTCATTTCATCCAATGTTCCACTTCACATTTTAATACCGAGCTCAGATATACTGTGTGTGGATGTCTTCATGGTTTTCCCGCCTCCCAAGAACATCCGAGTAATTCGATTGTTGACTACAAATTGACTTTAGATGTGAATCTGTGTGCCTGTGTATGCGCACACAGTGTCGTGGAAAGGACTAGAATTTCAAGAAGTGGGATTTCCACTTTGTAATCAATGTTCTTGGGATAAGATCCAGACCACTTACTGAAGCTGAATAAATAAATGTATGTGAGTGTATTTTATAAACTAAAATAAAGAGTGCTATAATTAATTTATTAATAACCTCAGTAGATTCCAATCCATACCAACATGAAAATGCACCACTTTTGATCCCTATTTTTTTTTTTTTAAACAAAATGAATATGCATACACTGTATGGTAAGTAACATAGTGCTCTATTCCTGGCTAGATTAATATAGGTATTGTAAAAAGTAAATACACTATATGGTATATTTAGTTATTTACTTGTTCATACCCTGTAATGAAGGTATTACTGTGGGTTACATGGTGAATCTCAAGCCTATCCTGGGAACACTGGTGGGAACAAAACCAGGCATACACACACACTCACACCTATTGTTTATTTCTAATAGCCCATGCCAACACCTGTATGTTTTTGAGAAGTGGGAGGAAACTGTAACTTGAGTTGCGAGGCAGCAACACTACTCACCGTGCCACTATGCCACCTGGGTGCTATGTGATTAAAGTTTTTTAAAGTTTTAAACTACATTACACAGTAATTACTTTTAGGAGGGATGTGACTTCATACATTTTCGTTCACAACAAAAAGTAAGAAGATTTTCAGAAGATTTTCATGCCATTAAAAAAAAAATGCTTTAACAAAAGAAGGAATCATCTGTTAAAGGCTTATCTCAACACACCACACATCTCATCAAGCAAAAAAGGGAAAAATCAAGTTATGCCATTTTCAAGTTCAGCTAAAGGTAATAAGTTCAACAGATTCTGATCTGTATTTAAAATTTGGCCACATCTGCTTTATTATTGCTTATATATATATATATATAATATATATATATATCTATATATAAAATTCATCCCAAAGGTTTTCATGTTTCAAGATGCCGCCGGTGAGGTCGGCTGCCGTCATGACTGCTCCGACCCCCTTTATTTTGTTTTTTGTTTTTTAAGTTAGTTGTCAGCGTTTTAAAACCAGCAAAATCACCACCATTGAGTACATTAAGTACGATAGAGACCCTCTTGTTTCTATTGGTATACAATGTACTCACATTTCGAAGTTTTTAACTCCGAATCCGAGCTGGCCGAGTGAAATCCTGAGGGAGAACAATGGACGTGAAGCGAAGCGGTGGCCCCGAGGGAAACGAACCGGCGTCAGGAACAGGCTGAGAGCCCGTGCACACCGCACGCCTCTGCCTAGTATCCAGCCAACGTCCAGCTTTGTGCACTGGTGCGCAGTCATGTTGGAACTCACATGGGGTTGTTTTTTTGGACAATTTCCTGGTCCTAACTTTGTTGGGTCAGTTTGGGGAGGGCCATTCCTTTTCCAACATGACTGCACACCATTGCACAAAGCTAGGTCCAGATAGAACACCTTCTGAATAAATGAGAGCAGAGACTGCGAGCCAGTCCTTCTCGGCCAACATCAGTGTCTGACCTCACAAATGCGCTTCTGGAAGAACGGTCAAAAATTCCCATAAACACACTCCTAAACCCTGTGTAATGCCTTCCCAGAAGAATTGAAACTGTTATAGCTGCAAAGGGTGGGCCAACATCATATTAAACCCTATCGATAAAGAATGGGATGTTCCTCAAATTCGTATGCATGTGAAGGCAGGCGAGTGAATACTTTTGGCAATACAGTATATATACTCAGCAAAAAAAGAAACGTCCTCTGACTTTCAACTGATTTACTTTCAGTAAACTTATTTACACATTATTTGTATGAACACTAAAAGAGTCAACACCATAAGACATAAACTAAAAATGTTTCACAATGTGTCCCTGAATGAAG
>JAQQZS010000015.1:14787840-14814911 GCA_030068045.1 Platyallabes tihoni | reverse complement strand
AGACAGAGAGAGACAGAGAGAGAGAGACAGAGAGAGAGAGAGAGAGAGAGAGAGAGAGAGAGAAAATTAGAAAAACGGAGAAAGTGAAACTTTTTAAAACCAGGGTACTCAAACTATTTCCAGCCATGGATCCCTTTAACTAAAAAACAAATCACACTGACACCCTAAGCAGAAATTTCTTTAAAAAAAAAATCCAAGGTCAAGATGCGTGCATGTGAGGATCAGTATTAAGGGTATACATTAACATTCAAGTTATTTACTACAGCTGCTATTCCTACATTTTCAACCAACAGAACTCATCAGTTCCCATTAAACATTATTTACAAGACATGAAATTATGACGTGACCGGTCAAATAGTCCAAGATCTGTAAGAACACATATAACTTTGATAATGAGGTTTTAATTTACACCACTGTAAACATTTTTTCTAAAGCTTTACTGACACGTGGCTTTACAGATCCCATATCTCTATATCAACATCAGGATCTTTTAATGGGACTTTACAAAGAAATAAGAAAGCATGCTTTGTTAAATAAAACTTTTGTCATTTATACATAAATCCATTAACACGTTGACAAAAATGCCAGTTACCTAGTGTTGAACAATTAGTTACATTTTCGTGATATTATTTCATGGATTCTTAATTAATAATCTTCAACTGTCTGTAATATTACCTAAATGGCTTACATTACATCTTTTTTTTTTCATTTGACTCATTCATGTATTAAACTACACGCTCCTCATTCACGTTTTGTTTGTCTGTACTGCATGTGACTACAGAGCAGGTTTCTCTTAAAGATTAGAGTATACTGTATTTATAGTTAAAATAACTAAAGTCTAATAACTTACAAACTACAGTAGACATTAATGGTCTATTAAAAATAAAATGTAATAAACCCTCTTAATTTCCAAACATGCTAAAATATTTGAAAATTAAAAAAAACTCTAGCTACTGTATTACAGTGCATCCCTACAGTCAATCAACTAAACCTTGAATTCACACAGATCTCCCCTTTACAAAAACATTCTGATTTCACACCTCAGCTAAAGTAGTCACTTCCCCAGTATTAATGAGTGAATTATACTTACATTGCCCCAGGTCTAAGTGAAAATACTAATAAGCTGTTTGTTTGCCAGGGTTGTCTCTGATTATATTCATGTCTACAGGCACAAGTGTGTGTGGCATGGCCAGCATCTCCTACTTTACTTCTCCTTTTACAAGTTGAAGAAGAGGGGAGGAAGATGAACTCAGCTCAAAAAAGGGGAAACGGGCAACAGACGAGAGAAGAAAAAGAGAGGACAGAAAGGGAAGTTGTTGAAGCTGTACTGTAGAGAACGCACAAAGACAGCAAATGTTAAAAAATATTTATATGTAAAAAAACAAAAGTAGTAGTAGCAGTAGTAAAGATTAAAGAAGCAGTCAGTATCAAAGTATCAGTCTCAGAAACAGTCTTATAACACAACCAGCTTTATGTCAGGCATGGGTTGAAGCAGTCATGAAAAAACTAGGTGTGAAAAACACTTGGCATTCCAAGATGGCCATAATATGCAACAGAACATGGCAGGAAAAGATGGAGCAAACAAAGGATGACCACACAGTGACATACATGACTCATGACTTCCTTTTTAAAGCCTGTCTTTTTTATGGTGAAGCAAGGCTAATCCCTTGATAACTTGCACTTCAACTGCCTCCTTCAGACCAAAACATGAAAGACAGAATATATTTTCATTCATTCATCTTCTATAACGCTATATAGGGTTTCAGGGGCATGGAGCCTATCCCAGGAGACTTAGGGCATGAGGCAGAGTATACCCTGGATAGGGTGCGCACACACACACACACACACACACACACACAACGGGCACTTTGGAAACACTAACCTTTTCTAATCTAACTAATCCCTACGCCACCATGCCACAAACAAAGACACGCAAAATGTGTTTGTTTGATTCCTGACAGGAGGATGGACATGCCTTTATTGCACAAAACTTGGCTCAAATGAGCTTAAAGTGCAATAAATAACAAAACTAATCTAAATGTAGTGACCATGAGATATTGTAAAATTATAGCACTATAGTAACTTATAATTATAGTAAGGCTCATACAGTTACTGTTTATTAATATGCGCTAAAAGTGTTCTCTAACAGAGGGTGCTCCAATGGTTTCTATTGACGTAATACAGTACATAACACTGAAAGACAGCAATGTTTACTCAGATTAATTAAACTATTTGATCAAAGAATCTATAACATGATACAAGAGGCACAGAAACAATTGCAGTGCTTTAATAATTGATTCTCTTTTAGATCCAATCTATCCATAGGAAACTATATTAATCCTAATATCCTGTTACTAATAATTGCAAGATGTTGTCTTGTGTATATTAAGGAGGGAAAATAATGATTTCTACAGATATGGACATCAAGATTTGAGGTGTAACAAAGTAATTAAAGATTGCTCTCTCTTTTTAGGCATTTTAGTTACAAAATTAACTGTGATTAAAAGCTCAATTAATCACTCAAAAAAATAGCACTATAATTGTGTTCAGTAAAAAACAACAACAATCATCTCTAATGTGTAATTGTGAGCTAGATCTGTGCCCCAGTAAAAAAAAAAAAAAAAAGAGGTTCATACAAACATACTAAAACCTGCAGACATATAGTTTCTAAACATAATTAAATCACAATTATACGCATCACCTACAGGTTTTAAAAATATTAACTCATCCACTCAATGTGCATTTCAAATATTAAATAAATTCCTTTAAACCAAAAATTCTCAGTTGTTCCTATTTGTTTTGGGAGGCCTTCATGATATCGGCTTTAAAAAGTGACTTTCAATCATAATGTGCCTGTAATCAGGTTTTATTTATTTCTGTGCTGCTGTCCGTCTCTTCTATTTTAGCCTGCAGTAGCGTCGACCATGGGTAAGCCACAAGAAGCGTTCCCATTTGCCAGCGCCCAAGAACATTTAACTTTCACTTGTTTTGCATGCAGGATATTTGCATATCTCCATGGAAAATGAAAGAGAAGTGAGACGAAAAATGTTTTGCACCACGACATTGTGAATGTACATTTCTTGCAATAACTTGCAGTAACTACATAAATTTCTTGTACACATCGGAACATATTTCTATTTTTATTATCGCTTGTACATATTTATTTGATTGACTTTTTGTATAGTTTATTCCTTTTATTCTTATCTGTATTTGAATATGTTATTCCTATTCCTAGTTTCTTCTTATTTTTCTATTTGTAAACTTTTAGTGTTTGGAAGTTTTATTTTAGTGTGGATTTAAGGTAATTATCTTACACTTTATTTTTCTGGACACTGGCAGTAGGTTTAGCATTTCACTTGTGACAAATAAATTTGAATACGAATAGGCATTACAGTCAGCACTAAAAACAGAGCTACTTAAGAGAAAATAATTAATTTCACTTATAGTCTCATAGTCATAGTCACTGCTCCTTAACAAATATTAAGCTGCTTTTTGAATTATACAGCTAGCTGTCTGCATCATTTGTAAGCATTTGTAAGTCTGACGTGTGTTCAAGATAACTGCCATTGCTTAAAAAGTCAACAATCTATCTCGATTTTTAGGCACATTATTACACAGCATATAGTCATAGCACCATCTGTTACTCTCAGGCATTCGGATCAAACCTTAGTAAAACTAAATTAAAACTTGCTGCCCTGAGGTTAGGCCTTACTACCCTCAGTTCTTGATTAAAAGAGAGTAACTCACAATGAAATGCATACTGAACTGGAATATCCTGTTTAGCTACAAAATAAATGTTTGTCAGTCTAGGGCCTTGTTTGCATTCATATAATATGACAAACAGAAAGTGTGAATGAAGTCGCTCTTAAGAGTTTGTGTAGACAATGCTTAAAATTCCTTACATCAGTGTTAACCTTGGCTTAACAGTCTGGATGATAATATTTCTCTGCTCACTTAATTAAAGCAAATGCCAATGATAGATGCTTAATCAATAAACAAATAAATAAATAGAAATACTTGCTGATAATAGTAAAATATGTCAAAAAGCATGCTCTTAAAGTTGCTCTCAAAACAAGGCTGCCTTTGATTCAGCGCAGCAACATGTTTGGTGAAGACTAAACCTTACCCTGCCCATGGGTACTAATTAATTGCATTAATGGTCTGTGTCCAACCAATTAGGTGCAATTATATCTTATAAATAAAAGGCATTTTAGTCACCCTTAAAAAACAGAGGTGCAAGAGAAAAAAATTATCAATTTATCAAGGCATCATTAAATTGAGTTTTTGAAAACAGTTTATTTCACTCTAGTTTTGTAAACATGATCCACCTAGGATCTGTAGCAGATCCTTATCTAATTATTTAGATGAAGGCAGCTCGTCTTACCTACAAGGCATATATATTTATTTAATATAAAATATATTTTTTATAAAAAATAAGTGATATTAATTAATATAAGTATAAGATACGTTTTTTTAGAGGGATGTTTAAGTTTATTTACCCTGTCTAGTCTGATTTTAGCATTAATGGGTAACTTCTGCTGCCATTCAGTGATCCTAGATATTTATCAAAAATGAAAATACACCAGGGGCAGGAATTTAAAGGATATTGAAAGGATATACATTTGATCCTTGTGTCACACTGATACGCAAGACAGCAGCACTCCCAATAAAGGATTCAATAATGCATAAGTTTCAGTTAAAAGTGCATTTGAGGCCCTGAGATTTTACTCTCATTGTCACTTCCCTAAAACATGTAGGTGGATTGGCTACAATAAATTGTCCCTGGGTGTGAATGTGTCAAGAGTGTGTACATGGTGCTCTGTGACAGCATATTTAACTGTATGTGTGGTGTGTTCCCCACCTCATGCCACCCTGAGGATAAAGGGTTACTGTAAATGATGGAATGAATGTGGAATAAATGGTAAACATTTACAAGTTAGTTGCCACTTGTTGAGCGTCACACTTAATTTGTCACTACACTCACATGAGAGCAGCTTCAATTTCAGGCCACAAGCAAAAAAGCATACGAAAAAATCGGTTTATGCTCAACCAAATGAACAATATACGAGGATATGCTAGTATGCTAGGATAGGCATAATCTTTGTGAGCATGTTATTAGCACTACCCTAAAACTTACAACAAAATAAATAAGTAAATGAATAAATAACTACACTGCAGTTTGTAGGCAATATGTATTTCCATTGTATTTTACTTGTAAAATAAATGTTAATGTTAAATGCTAAAGGGGACCAATTATACAAAATTTACTTATTTGAATTTCAAGTATGTACATGCAAAAAAAAAATCACATCCACTCCCTTTTTCTTCTTTAAAATAGCATTATCTTACTTTTTTTCACATTATCTTTGTCTTTTTTCTTTTTTTAATCCTACTCTTCAATTTTCTGTGACCGCTATACAATAGTCCTGACAACAACTAAAAAAGGTGGGCGTCCACCAACGGGGTGTTCCAGGGCAGTTTATATTAAATTACGCCAACGGGAATGGTGCATTTTAGAAAGTAGTGGATGATAGAATGCAGGATCTGAGTTTTATTTCAGGTCAAAAATTAAAAGACACTTTGCAAACCTCTTAGACTTCTGTTAACTTCTTCTGTTTAAAAAGAAGAGCAATTTTAAATTAAGCAATTTAAATGATTCTTAATAGCATATATTTTTTTTCTTCTTCTACAATATAATAATAATAATAATAATAATAATAATAATAATAATAATAATAATAATAATTATTATTATTATTATTAGCCTGAGTCATCCTGAAGATTAAATAATCATAGGTAAATCAAGTAGAACAGGAGAAAAAAACCTTTATGGTCTATTTTATTACTGTAAAAAAAAAAAAACTATAATTTATACATAAAAGTGGTCAAAATATGTGAACATTTTGACAGCAGGATGGGATAAACACAGTTTTCAAACTTTGGCTTTTACTCATTTTGGCAAATTCATATTTTATGACACACAAGGTTGTCCATGACAAAATGTTTCATTTCGTTTCATTATCAGTGTAGCACAGATATGTCCTGTGCTACACAGCAGCTGCCATGAGTGGATCGGATGTGTTCAAAGGTTTTTCTGGAGAATGTTTAAGCCAAGAAAAGGAGGTTTACACTAGTACTACCATTGCAGTCACTCCAGCAGTACTAAATTACAGGGATGCGTTGTTTACCGTCCGCAATGCTTTCTGTGAAATAGGACATTATATGACTTTGATGTTGTCCGAACACTACTGTTGCCTACTTAAAAAAACAAAAACCTGGGATAATGTAGTTTAAGCACTGTGGTGAAGTGTAAAACGATTTGTTTACAAGAGACGCGCTGTGTATGGAAAGAAGATGCAATCGCTTTGAATACTGTAGTTCTGTACACTATTACTGTAAGGTATACAGTACACCTTAACTAATGAAGTGAAACAAACACTGGTAGAGGAAGAGCCTGATGATGATGTAAACTGAAGTATTTTGTGTTTGTGTGCAGCAGAACTCAACAAACTGATCTAATTTACTGGCTCTTCTTTCTGTTTGACACATTAGAAAATCACGATCAAAGCATGAGTTTGCTATATTTTTCCATTAAAACAAAAAAAAAATTGCGAAGTTAAACGAACACAAACAAAACTGCAGGTCCATTTATCCATTGTGAACTGTGAGAGATGGAGTTATAGCTTTAAAAACGTACAAAAATTCCATCTTATATAATCCAACCAAATATTACAAAATATTTAGCCATTTCCGCTTTTTAGAACACTTCTGAACCTTTTTCTGAAAGACAACAAAATATTTATAATTAGTTTGAAATACTTCTTCATTTGAAAAAAAAAGCAAACATTTTCTCTAAACTGCAAGCTGTTCATGTATTAATATCACCCACTAAAGGACTAATAAAGTAGCTTCAAGGTTTTTTTTTTTTTTTGCATGTGAAAATTTGATCAACAAAAAGACTACAGCACTTATTCATGGATGTCTTTTGAGTAACCCTCAAAACAAGAGAATGTTTGCCAACTGTAGAGAATAAGGTTAAATAGCAATGATGAGTGCTAATAAACTGTATAATTCTCTTGGACCAAATTCAAAAATCCTGCTGATATCCAGAAAAAATTAGTGCATTTGCTATGAAACATTTTCTTACTATTATATCATAGTCAGTCACAACAAACTTCTCTACAAGCAACAGTTTAAAAGGTAACTGTACAAGAAACGTCTCTGTGTGATGTCACCAACACTGCTTTTGTCACATCTACTCATCTGAAACTATAACTTACTAAGTGCACAGACGTAATACTGCTGGGAAACTGCAAACACCACAAACATGGAGAAGATAGCTAATTAAAACTGGCATGAAGAAGCATTTATGGACATTTACAAAAATAATAAAGAACATGAGTAGGACTTCAACAACGTGTCTGCGTAATCAGTTATGTTGATTACATAAACGTCAGTGGAGTGTTGCCATGGAAAAATCCGAACCCAATCGGCCAACATGTCGTAATTCTTAAAAAAAAAAAAAAAACACCTAATAAACACACCTAATAAAATGGTGCTCTGCACACACACTCATGCACACACACATACAGAGCACAAGCATCTCAAAAGGAAACACCACGTTTCTTTCTGACCTCAAAACGATGAGACAGCAGCCTAAGGGTGTATTAGAATGAGTTTAGTTTGAGTCAGCTCATATCAGCTATGTTTTAGACAAAAACTTAACAGAAGACTCTCCAAAGCAGGTGTTAATGGCTAGTCTCGTAACACCAATTTCCAGCACACTGGCAATCTGTAAACATTTTTAAAACTAAGCGACATAGACTTAAAGTTTGAAATGACTGCTTACTACATAGATTTCATGTTAAAATAAGAGATAATTGCATGAGCCTTTTTAAAAGAAATGCAGTTGGTATTACTCATACATTTATACTGTGAAATGCAGTGAGAATTAGTTTTTGTTAAATAATTATTTTATGATAAAATGCTTGAATAAAAGGTTAAAAGAATAAACATCAAAGTTAAAGGTTATTATTTACTGCATAGTTAATAAAAGGATTAATCATCCAACCAGAAAATTATTGCTAGATTAACTGATTTCACTAAATATTAACTATATTTAAAAATAAAAAAAAATAAAAAAAAGAAATAAGAAATCCCCTAATTATTATTATTATTATTATTATTATTATTAATAATAATAATAATAATAATAACAATAATAATAATAATAATTAGGAGGGTTTCTTATGGCCACATAATATAGAAGTTCTCAAACACACAGAGGGGTCTAGTCAAGATCATGAATATTATTTGATAATTATCTGTGTTGAGGCAACTACCGCCTCTTCAAGGCTTACTTACAAATTCTTGACCTCAGAAATGTGAAGTAAATCACATTAAAAACATTTTATTTGCACTTAACCATTTTTCTCACCTAGGAGAGTATGCATCAGCTTCTTTATTTGATCTAAATATTTTAATTATACATCCCTGACATGCATACACATTACCTATAAATTGCCAGTAACCACAATATCAAGTTTTCCAATAGAAATTATATAATAATAATATTATATATTCATCTTCTATACCGCTTTATCCTTGATCAGGGTCGCGGGGGACCTGGATAATTTTTTTAAATATAATTTCTTTTGGAAAACTTGATATTGTCGTTACTGACAATAAAAGTCATATAGATAATGTGTAATCATATCAGGGATGTATATAGGTAAAGGTCAAATGCCTGAAATGTCTTGATCATTACAAAAGCTGAAGTAGCACAATTTCTTGACCACCTGAGACTGATTAGGTAATGATGACTGACAGGCAGGATAGATCAAAATCTAAAAATATTTAAAATTGTGTCTTACACAATAGTGTTAATGGAGTGTGTAGTTTTGTACAAAGATTTGTCTAAGACTTCACACACTTACACTTAATGTTATCCGGTGTGTTAGTGAATGTAAATATTTCTTCTTACTATCTACACATGGGATAAAAATGGGCTTTTATTATTATTGGGGTGGTACGTTCAACAGTTAATATGTTATACCTTTAATAATCCTTTACTTTTAAAGTTTAATATAATGTATAATGCTAATCATGATATAAGATGCATAACTGGACTGTAAATACTTCACAGTAATTCAGTTAGAAATATTTTAAGGTACACTACATGCACATTTATAGTGTAGAAGATACATGCTACCAGTCCAAGTGAGGCTTGAGGCTACCGCCCAAGTAACCTTTTTCTGGTGCATGTCATCTGAGCAGCATAACAATAACCTGACTGCAACACAGATTATGTATTGTGCAAATGTCAGATAACTAGATTTACCAGGTTAATGTATTATTTCCATTTAATTAGTATACTGACTGTGAACACAAAGTTCACAAAGAAAACGCATGCTTATCTTTAGCTCTTTACATAAATTCCTGTTAAACTCGGGAGTCCTCTGAATTACGTCAAAAGCGCGCAAGTGCTGCGCGTAATCCCCCCTCCTTGCCCAGCCACGCCGCGCTACAAAGCGCGCGCTCTGCCACACGCGAACGCGTTCAAAGCTCCTTGCCGCCACGCGCCATGCTTGCTCTAGGCACCGCCCACTCCTTGCTAGACCAGCACGCGGCGCGCGCTCCCGATTCATTCACCCGAAGGTGTCGCGCGTGACGCGGGAACGCGCTTTACTACGCCAGAACCACAGGGAAAGCGAGAGAGAACGTTTTTGAAGATGTAAGAAACAGAGGAACTCGAGAGAGCACGCAGCGGAAAGAATTACGACAATAAACAATATAATATAATTACCGAGTAAAACAAAACATTAGTATAATGAATCCAAACTAGAAGCTATTTTCCGCCCACACTTCCTATATTTTGCCTTGACAATTACCCCCTCCCACAACACCGTAGGCTAATCTGTGCATTCGGATAGTCTCTGCGATCGTTATAAGGCTGAAAATACCTTTTACAATCTCACATTGCTTAAACCCCGCTGTATTCCGATAACACCGGCTAACTGGTTCTGTTTTTTTTTCCTCGAAAAGAAAACTGGCTTACACTAAACTAATCGGGTAGATTCTTTCCTATACGCTTTCTTTCTGTTTCATACAAATGCACACCGAAGACAATCGCCCTTCCTATGCAACACTTTGGAAAATTAAATAATAGCCCCGGTTTCGAAACAGCAGAAGACACACACCGAACACAAACGTCAACTATCGCTTCCCTCTGTGCCGATACATCTGATTTTACTGCAACACAATCAGCAGTAACACATGGGAAATAAAGCCGTAGTAGCCGCGTCCTCAGTTGCAAATAGCAACACTAATTTACATAGCTTATCACATACATCCGTCTGTTTCTAGGAAAGGTGATTTCACACTAAGTCCTAAACGTTTGTAGGCAGGCAAACAAAAGCCGAAAGAGGTTAGTCATGATGTGTAAAAAGGAGAGCAGGATTAAACTGAGGACGACCCCGTTCTCGAGGAAATCACGAACCTTTTCGAAACGGGAAAACCCACCATCCGCTGGCAAACTGAAACGTTTCGCTTGAAAACGCTACTACACGACCATACTTACAATTTTGGCATTAAAATGCTCTGGAGGGCGGTAGCCGTTTCGTTTTCTGAAGCACATCCGTTTCTTTTTTTTTTGCTGTTTATATGTATAGTGAAATACAGTATCGTTTTTTCCTCCTCCAGCGTTCCAGCTTCGGAATCGACACCCTTGACGGAGGCTGGCTAAGGATGAACGACGCATGCGCGAACCCAGTTCTGCTCGGCCGATTGACGAAGGACTTCCTCGGTCACTGTCATTTCCATCGGAACTCATCTCTTATAGAACCTTTATTGAAGAACCCCAGTTCTTATCAAACAATGTTGGAATCTAAGAAACAAAAGCGTCCTTCCTTCCTGACATGTTTTGTTGGAGTTTTCTTGAATTTGGCAAACAGATAAATTCAAACTTGCTTTATAACCCAGTGTAGTCCTCAATAAAATGTTTTACATGCCTTCTTCTTGTATATTGCCATCAAATTATCATCTGAAAAAACCCTTTACATTGTAAATACAATATATTTTAATGTTAGAGTATTAGATATAAATCATAGGTTTAGTCAAATGTGAATTCCTTTTCTAGAGAACTTCACATGTCAACCAACAGGAGGCGGCAAACGCCAATAATAATAATAATAATAATAATAATAATAATAATAATAATAATCGCAAATACCACCCAGTATTACGACCTGAATGAAAAGTGAAATACCTTGCTTGTTATAAAAGGTAATATACAGTATATACAGTATATGTGTGTGAAATAAATAGCCAACATAAAAAGGTCATGCACACATGCACACTAACATTTCATTTGAAAGTCTTTAGATTTGATGACGGTAGGCAATGTGGAGGACAATTCCTGTGTGAAAATGATTCTTCATTCTTAGAACCTCTTGTGGACCAACTGCAATACACTTACAGACCACACTATGGGGAAAAAACTGCGCTATATAATCCCCTGTTACCTCAATGTTTCACTACAGTAGTGCTTGGATCCCATTATGGTAGAAAGTTTTCTCAGTACGCTGGAGCAATGATTGGACTGCCAGCTTCACCTCTGAAATGCTGGTCTCCCAGGAACTCCTTTACTAGCCCTTCCTTTACATGTAGAAATCAAAATGAGGTCAGGATTGTATGAAGGAAGTGGCAATAACTCCTTGCTAAGTTCTTGTAATGTACAATCGGTGCTCGTGAATAATTGTGTGTACAGTTCCTACAGACAAATGTGTTTCTTCCACGCATTGACGACAAGTTATCTGTTAGTTTTCCACTGAATGTTCATTGGAAGGTCTGAGGTCTGAGCCATCTCACCCAGGATCGTCATTTACAAATGTACAGCCTTCTTTAAAATGTTTGCACAATTAAAATGTTTTTACTGTGGGTAAGAGTCTCATCACTGCATTGTGCTTAAAATGTTCTGTAACACCCAGTGCACCATAATAAATAATGGAAACTCTGATGATTCGTTCCACACCCCAAAATATTTGTATAAAAATAATTAATACAAAATATAAACCAAATTAACCTGCACTTTACCTTTAAAATGAATCATGACAGGTGTTAGAAGAGCAGGGGCTACTGTGTAGGACAACTTTCATGCACATGCCCCCACTCGTGTGCACACATACACACACACACACACACACAAACACTAACGAATCACTCCTCTTTGACAGGGTCTCTGGTAACCGAAATCTTCTTCTTTTTGCGTGACATTAACAAGGAACCTCTCTAATGACATTGCTTTAGACTCATTTTGAGGGTTTTGCAGAAATGTGACGTTGCATTGTCGTTAAACAGAATCATCTCCTGCACTGCTACAGCCTTTTAAACTTCTTCACGATTGGCCATTGTTGCAGTACAGTTACTAAAGTATGTGGTCATAATGTTATAGTAAACAATAAACGCGCACATGCATGTTGACTGTACGAATGACATACACGGACACAGAGACTGAGTATGAAAGACGATTACCCACAATCCCACAGCGTGAGAGAATCTTCCACCTTGTGTGTGGTTTTCTTTAGGGTACTCTGGTTTCCTCCCACAGTCCAAAGACACTAATACAATAATACAATTACTATTAGGCTAATTGCCATTGTGTGAGTCTGGGAGAATTTGAATGAGTGTGTGCGTGTGTGCACTGTGATGGACTGGCACCCTGTCCAGGGTATGTGCCCGAAGTCTCCTGAGATAGACTTTAGGCCCCCCCACATTGAATGAATGAACATCCCTGTATTAGGACCTAAATAAAAATCTCAAAAACATTGCCTGTTATAAAAGATATATATATCACTTATAAAAACTCATAAAAATACAATAACATAATCCCATTTATATTATCCATGTATACTGCCTGGCCAAAAAAGTAATGCAGACCAACATTTCAGTTTTCCCACTTTTAGCTTTGATTATTGTCAATATGGATGCCAATTCAGGTGTGCAAATGGTTCCTCATTTTCACAGGCCCTGTCTTTCACAGTTTGAGTCCTGGAATATTCATGTGCCATCAGGAGAAAAAATAAATCTAGTTAGAGAAAGCCAGATCATTCAATATATTTAGGTAATCAGCTGACTTAATTTTGTTGCCACATAATTTTGCTGAGCCTAGATCTGACCAAATGAAGCAGCCCAGTTCATAACACTGCCTCATGAGGCTTGTACAGTCGACACTATGCATGATGGGTACATTATGAAAAAAAACTGAAATATTGTGAAAAGGTACATTTTCTTTTGGAAATGTTCAATCTGGTTCATGACTCGATTAATGTTAGAAATGCAACAGATGTACAGTAGTCCTTTTCCCGAGCACATCTGTGTTTTGTGGCTTTTGATGTACTGTCTCCAGCCTCACTCCACTCTTTGTGAAGTTCTGCCAAATTCTTAAATCAGTTTTTACAATCTTCTTAAAGCTGCAGTCATCCCTATTGGTTTTGCATCTTTTCCTACCATCATTTTCCTTCCCAACTAACTTTTTATGAATATGCTTCAGTACAGCACCTTCTGTGGCTGTCTCTCCTTGTGGCAGGTGTCGGTATTGGTTTTCTGAACAAATGTCAAGTCAGTACTGTTCCCCATTGTGTGTACTTAAGTAGACTGAGGGATAAATGGTATTTATAAGGCTTGAATAGCAATTTGGTCAAACTTGAAATAATTTTTTTTTTTTTACCAGGGCACATTTCAAGAGGTTTTGGAAGTCGTGCCATGAGGAGCCAGAGCTACCCAGGTGGAACAAAGGGAAGGGGAATAGTAGGCATAATGTTTTGTATTTTAATATGTAATATTTTGTGTAATAATAACTAGCAGTATGGCACACACACTGCCTAGACAAAACACAAAAAAAGAAGAGGTCAAATTATTGCCCTACACCAAGCAAAGAAAACATTACTGAAATTGGAGCTGTTCAACACATTATAAAACCTGAAAGGATAGTGCTGAACCATCAGCTTCACAGAAGAAATATATTCAGAACTTCAAGTTGCAATGTAGAAAATGTAGTTTTCTTCTTTTTATTATTATATTATTACCATTATTATGATTATTATAATAGATTTCATTAAGTGCAAGTTTAAGCAATTTTTTTTAGATGTTTACCAGTATCGGAACCCTAGATTTCACAGAACCCTAGATACTCTAAAGCAAACAAGAAATGAAGGACACAAGTAGCTGCCACTTGGTGTCAGTAAAGGTCTCTCCTTCACTGTTAGTGTGCACAATGCAATGCTGATTTGTATAAGGTACAATAAATTATGTGCCTGGATTCTAGGCTGTATTAATTAAGGATTGATTTTAGTTAAAAGACTTTGATGATAGCTTGCGCCTTGTATGCTAATGTGATTGACTGTAGTATCGATAATTTGCGGCAGCAATCTGCTACCCACAAGTGTTTTCTTTCAGCTCTAATACTGTTTAAAATGACACTCTCAAGCATGCATGTTCCTTTCTGTTTTATTACGGTCAGACCTACATAAATGTTTTAGGCATCCTGAGTACTTCATACTGAGGTTCATATAGAGTTACTTGCCTGTTATTTAGCTCATACAGGCAATTATTTGTTTAACTTCCTCTTCCAAGTACAGTATTGTGGATTATCAGCCTATCGTGTTAAAACCTCATCCTTATTTTCCTGGTCATGTAACCTTCCTAGCTGTGCGGTGCATGCTGTTACTGAATCTTTTTGTCTCATACATTTTGCAAATTTTTGCACAGCATCGAATGCTTTTAGTAAGCACAAGGGAAATCTGACATCAAATTACACTACAATTACAACATTGCTAAACCCAGAACATAATTACCTTTTTTAATATCACACTTCATGCCATTTGAGTACATAACTATATTTTTTCAATAAAGTTGTAATGCAATGAACACAAGAGTAGTTGTAGTAGTACATGTATATTTTTTTTATGCAATGTGTCAGCAGTAATTACCCATGCAACAATATAAATGTATGCCTCTGTCGAATAGTTTAAAACATGGAAGCAATGAATGCATAGATAATATTGTTTCTGTATTTGCATTAATTGTAAATGTGGCTATGATTTATTTTTTCCTTTATTCCGCCACTTATCTTCTGATTATGGTTAGGCCCTTTTCATCCTCCAGAATTTCCTCTATTCTCCGTCTCTGTAAAGCAATAAATAAAAGGGAAACGTGTTTAAAATAAGACACCAGCTGCCATTGAGTCTGTTAAAAGGATTCAGAATACATTGCATATAACATGCAGTCACAATTAAGTCCATAGTCCTGTGACTATGCAGTAGTAAACTATAACATTAAAAAGCATCTGCATAAAAGTGAGTAGGATTCCATCGTGCTGTCAGAACAGATCTGGCCTGTTAAGATATCTGTGTGGCTCAACTGGCTTCACAAAACCTTTGAAAGTGTGCTGTGGTATCTCATATCCTGAGCAGCAGATCCTACAGTATTTGGCAGTTGTTTCTTGTTTGTACATGCCAAAGCAATATCCACATACTGATATTATAAATGATATTAAAACTGATATCGTATATAATTCTGAAAATTTTAAAGTCACTACTAGGTATGACCACAGTATTTCTTCAAAACATCCAGAATTGTCTGTGGCAAGCTTTTTTATTGCCATTTCTTTAAGCAGTCTGTACGAATAGTTCTCCATGCTTCTTGAAGGACATTCCAAAGCTATTCTTAAGCCTTTTGCCTTTCAGTTCTCTGACAAGATAATCACATACTACTTCAACAAACTTAAGAACAGGTCTTTGGAGAGGCCAATCCATGATTGGATACGTTCCATTGTAAGTTTTTTAAAAATTAATTAATTCTTTATTATTTGTTGCTATGAAGGTTTGCTTTGACTGCATTTGCTGTGTGTTTGAAATATTCTTCCAAATGACATAAAAAGTCTAGCTTTTTGGAAGCAAAATCTGAAGAAATGAGGGGTAGCTCAAGATGTTGTATAGTACTGTAAATGCCAGCAGATAATTGCTCAGTGTAGCACACTGCAAAAGCAAAAGAAAATGTCATTCATCTGATGAGCCCACATTCTTCCATTGCCCCTGCTTCCACCACATCATCTTCAGGAACTGACCGTTCAGTGCTAAATATATCCCACCTATTTACAGGTACCATTGTATACCAATAACTGTTATTCATATAACTTGTAAGTTGTTTTAAAATCAAATTCAAATCAAATTCAAACTTTGTCACATACAGAGTCATACACAGTACGGTACGATATGCAGTGAAACACTTATACAACCTCCTGTGACCTTAAAGAAATAAATATAGAAAAACTTTATGCATAGAGAATATAGCTATAAAGGATAAGAACAAAACATAAGAAAAATATAAGACAAATATAGAAAAACTTTTTCTGTACAAATATAGAAAAATATAGAAAACTTTTTGTTTATGTTATGGCTGATATGTGCACAGCTAATATGCAGCTTGCTAACATGATCCATTGGGGGGCCAACACTCATACGTGCATACTCTTTCAATTAATTTTACTGTAGTTTCTAAATAAATCATAGTATTTGCTATTAATATGTTTTAAGATGTGTAATTGAACAAACGAATAAGCTGAGCATTATTCATGTGTTTATTTTATTTGTTCATTCATTCATTCTTTATTTGTTTGTTCACATTCTTTCTTTGGCTGAGATGTGTCATTTGTGGCAGATACATTGCCATTTTAACAAATATTCTGTTGTCCCTAAAATGTTAAGACTTTTTGTTAATGTATCCATATATGTACTGTATTCTCCAGTGTTACTGTATATTCTTATTTGCCCATTTTATTGTTTTATTTAGGGCCACACAAGAGTCATTATGACAGCTGATGGTGTTTGTCAAAACGCATTCAGGCAAAATCATAAAAATAACTCAAATTTAAAACTAAAATGGGCAAAAGTCAAAAGGTTAAGACAAAAAAAAGTTATAAAGATGCACCATAGAACTTTACAGTTTTACAAAGAACGAGCAAGTTACAATAAACACATTAATCAAAAAGTAACATAGAACAAGTGAATAAAATCAGGTAACAAATGACATTATGGAGGAAGAGACAGAATCCAAATAAAAAATGATGGCTTCGCTGTGCAAAACAAAGGGGAAATTCATTACACCTCACATAGCACCAATAGCAAAGCTGATAATGACCACATTTAGGTAGGCTATAAAGACCCATTACCACAGCAGACTCATACAGTGGCCATTTTGTAGTTGAGGACGTGAATTGTTGAACTTTTCTTTCTACATTGTAAAACAACACTGAATGCATCCAAAATATGCAATAATCTTCTTTGCACAGTTGATGTTGAGATGTGTCTCTTGGTACTTATGCTCCATAAAGCCTTCATAACAGCTCTAATCTGATGTGCTGTTAGATTATGACATTTAAGGCTGGCAACTCTAAATTAACTTCTCCTCTGCAGCAGAGGTAAGTTTTGGTCTTGCTTTCCTGGGATTGTCTGAGAACCTGTGTGCTTGATGGGTTTTGCATTGCACTTGGCAATGCTGTTCCTGCAAGAACTATTCCAGAACAGTTGACCTTTATGTCTTAAAATAACAACTGACTGTTGTTGTTATGTGTATGTTTGTGTTTGTGTATGTATGTGTGTGTGTGTGTGAGTGTGTGTGTGTGTGTGTCTGCACATTTACCCCAATGTCAGACCATATAATGCTCAGAGAAATAAAAAAACAAACAAAACATCTCCATTACTACAGGCTTCATTGAGAATGTCAAATGTTAAAGTCCATGACAACACAATTAGAAGAATACTGAACAAGTATGGTTTGTCCTTCGGTCTCTTGATCTCTTCAGTGGAAAAAAAAATGCACAACCAAAAAGGAGCTGTGCATATATGAAATCCCCAAAAATGTTGTAAAGGGGAATGGGTCAAAAAAAGTTACATGATGCTGGTCGTCTGAGGTTAATCCTTTAGCTTAACACTGTAATAACTATGTATTGGCTGGAACAAAGAATCAACTTTCTGTTGATATATATATATAAAATTATTATTAGTAGTAGTATAAGGAAACTGTCTAACATTCCTTTATAAAACTGAACAAGTAAATGTTTGTTGTTAAAACTAAGGAGGTTTGAAGTAAAAATGTGTTTATGTAACGAATAATCTCTACAATTAATTCACAAAACACTGCTGATTATGACAAAAATGTCTAAAGACTTTATTAAAAAAATAACTTCATAACATAAACCCTACAGATAAATAAGTAAAAAAAAACAAACAAAAAAACAATCTCCACTTCTGGCTTGTCCAATCCTCCATATTTCATTGACACAGGGGAATTATTCAACGTTAGTGTAGAAGAAGTAATAATAAGTCATAGATTTTAATTTATTTAATCTTCCTAGCCAGACCAGACAAGAAATCCAATTGTTGTCACATTGGAGGTTTAATTTGCGCTCAGTTTCCTTCTTAAAATACCTTTGTGAGAGAATTATGACTTGTTTTTAGTTAGAGTTTCTTTCCTTTTAGTACCTCCATCCAATTACAGCCACGCATGCCCCCTGGCAAAATTAATTAATCACTCAGTGATTTCAATGCCTGAGTATCCCTCTGGATCATTGATTTTCTGTACAAGTAGATGCTAAAATACTAATATTGGGTAAGACTTAAGAGTCTCAGCACTTTTTTAGATAACTGTTCTACGAAACAATCACTGCTTCTAGACAATACATGGAAGGGCCAAAAAGTACATAAAAAAGCCAGAATAGGGGGGGTTGGGGGGGTTGGGGAACTTGTGTCAAAGTCGCACATCTATGACTCAAAGCTTCACAGTACACATTGCTCACACCTCTTGCTTTTCGGGAACAATGCTTCCCTCACTGGCTTCAGAGTGACATTTTTTGTGCTTCGCATTGGTCATCATGCAACCCTTTCTCTATATGAAAAAGATTGCTCTGCCTCACTACACTAAGGATATCACTTTCAAAAAACCTTGCCTGTCTTTATCAGCTAAGCAATGCCTTGTATGACTGCTCAGGATGCCTGGTTCTAGTTTTTTTTTGCACCTTTTAGAGCTGCACATTAAGAAGGGGTTTTCTGACATGGCAGTGCCTAAGGGTAGCAGAGCTACACATTTGTTAGCCCCTGTACATTACATGTACATGTCATACTAATCGCTTTGACCTGTGTCTCATTATGCGTTGTTAGCACCACTATAAAAGCAGCACTTTTATTTTACCAAAACAGAATGTTTGAATAAGACATCTTTGATATTTAATTTAAACTCAGGCATTGAAATCACTGAGTAGTCATATGTAAAGGAGACCAGATTTCTTTTTTACATTATAGGTATTATACCACTCGTCTTACAAGCTTAATGAGGTGGAACTAGTGGACTCCAATGAATGATGGTAAACGTTCAATGATTCAACATGTACAGTAGCTCAGATTCAAGTTATAATTGTGCATAGTTGAGATAAACCTCTATTTTGGTGCACAGTAATTGTATATATATTAACATTTACTTATTTAACATTGTCACAGACCATTTTCTGTTTTGCTGTTTTTTTTAAAATAAACATATATTGGGCTCAGGATTGTGCAGTATACAGTATAGTGACATATCCATATATCCTTATATCCTCTATATTTTTACCACAAAATAGGTCAATTAATTTTAGTTCATTTTAACCAACTACCCAAACATGACTGAGCAAAAAAAAAAAAAAAAAAAAAAAAGGGGGCACATAGGCATTTATCGTTGTTTTCAGTTGATTCTTTGACCAAAAAAATAATATGCTCATTTTGAGAGTTCATTTTTGCGAGGTCACTTTCATATTCCGGTAGTGGTAAATTTACCCTTTATTAAAGTAATAATAAATTTTTGTTCTACCTGACATATTATAGGATTATATAAATCAGAAATATATTTGATCTTTGGAAGGCAATATGACAGTAGTTTCCTTTAGCTTTTAGTTTGAAAACTTAAGCAATGCTATATTTAAGTAGGTTTTATATGATCTTTTTGTTTGAATATTAACACACATTTATTACACTCGTTGAACCATTTCCCGTTGCCTTCTTAAAGCTGAGTGCAGCGTGAGATACAGTAGTGGTAAAAAGAATTTACAAGTAGTAGTGACTGGACTCATAAAATGTTGAAGATGTTTTGCCACCCTTGTGAGGAGCTTCATTAGCTTACTACCTACTGCTAAAACTATTTGAAGGCCTGGTGCAGCATACTCAAGATTACAAATCAAGCCCTGTCACTATGACTTATGAAGCATTCAAAGTAATACCAGAAAATCTTTATAAACCTAATGGTCTTACTTTAGATTCAGTGTTGCTATGGTTATTTACAATTAATACTCAGGAACATAAAATGTAAGATAAAAATCATATAAGCTGATTATCTACAACTGACACCGAGTTACCTGTAGCTGGTCGAGGGTGTCATTATTCCTTTGTTTCTCCTTTGCCAGGAGCAGCTCTAGACGCACAGCACTCTGCACACTAGCCTGGCTTGAAATCATAAGGTTTGCTTCCTGCATCTAGCAATATGCAGAACACATTGTAAGGTTTCATTTCATGTGATTTTTTTCTTTCTGCAGCATTTTTGCAAAGATTTACACATGACAAAGCCCTCCAGCTTTTTAATAAACCTGCTGCATTTAAAAGGATAATTGAGAAAAAATGAAATAAAGATAGTTTTACTTGCAATTTTGCATTTTTAGTTTTAGAGTAGCGCTACAAGGCTAACAATGTTTTTTTATGTTTTGCAAATACAAAAACAGATATACTTCAGGTTTTTTACTTCCATGAGAGCATAAACCACTGCTATATAAAAAGCTCATGGGTACTCTGTGAACTAGGCATGCGCAGTGCATTTACAGCATTCTTAGTAACTGCTTGAACAAGGTCACAGAGAGTTAAATTAGATTAAATTAATGAATGTATGAATGAGTCCAGGACCACATCACTAGGGGCCATATAAATGTATTGGCCATGTCTGCAAATTTTAATCTGAATAGACATCTTGTAAAGATATAAATTATTAAAGAGTTACTGTACAGTATGTACAAATAGTATTAGTGAGCCTAATAGGTTTTTAGTTGAGTGTGTGATGATTTAGATAAGCATGATGCCAAACTTGGTAACTGTAAGCTTTCTCCATCTATAGGGTGGATCAATAAGTTTTGTTTTGGCCAAACCATCATTTACAGTAGCAAGCTTTTGCCATGCCTCAGAAGTGCGTTTAGTAAGATTTATAGTTACATGCACTCATTTTGCAGGTACTATTATAAAAAGCCATTCTAATTTCAAATGTATTCTTCTATCAGTTCTACAAACCAATTTGACATTAGGAGTGTGACCTAAAACCGGCCCTCTGTGAGTCCTGAGATTCTAAAATAATTTTTCACAGCAACAAAGATTTTGCAGTGATGGAAGGATTTATGTATAAATGTATAGATGGATGTGAAAAGATGAAAAATACATAGATTTATGCGGGTTTAATGCTGAATGTCCTTCATGATATGATACTGGGGATACGCCATGACTCAGTTATGGGATTTGAACACAGACTGTTCTGCTTGGCAGAAATCACTGAGTCACCACAGCCCATCTTAAAATTTATTATAATAAGTTAGGTCTTTTGGTAATTATTTATTTATTATTTTGTGTTTTCAGACATGGTTGTGAGAAAGCAGATCAGAGGAGCATAGATAGATAGATAGTTTTACATCTATCTATCTTAGTTATGTTATATAAAATAGATAGTTCTAGATAGATAGGATCTTAGTTCCATCTATTTTGATTACTTACAACTGAAAGGCATAACCTGATTTGTAAACAGAACTGATTGGTTTCCCCATGGAAAATGGTGCCTTTGTTTCTCATCCTCATCATGGTGCCAAGTAATCATGTGTTGGTATGGAAAGAGAGTGTTGAACATCCCACATATTAACTCACTGCCTTTTGAACATATTTCTTTTAAAGTGGAAGATGATGGATTGTAAAGGCTGTTGCAAGTTTGTTGAGTCACTCAGTGTGTTTTATACAGTATATCATTAAAAAGATTCATTTGTCATATTTAGCTGTTTTAAAAAGGAAACTAAAGCAGGTTTAATACACTATAAGTAAGGTCTTGTCCTAAAATCTACAGTTATATTTACTTGATACCTGGTGACAAACAGAAAAGGGATAGTGATTATAGCCTATTAAAACATTAGCTTAAAAGAATGCAACCAAAACAAACAAGCAAACACATTGAGCAATTTTAGGACTAAGTTGCAAGAAAACATACAGTACCTTCAAATTATCACACTTCAGCCTCATCTGTCGAACCCTATTTCTTGCTTCAGCAGCTTTTAATTGGCCAATAAGTGTGTCATGGTGTAATTTTGAATCCAGGTGTTGAAGAGGTTTTCCCCTCCATGCTTTCTCTCTATCGTGAGCAAGTCTAGAGAGGATTCGTTGGTGGGAAGCTGCAATCCAGGCTTGTACTTCTTTGGAGGGCTCAGCATAAGCTAGATAGCGAGCCTTTTGCTGTGGACACATCCTCTTCAAATCAACACTTTTTTTGTTCCCCCACTTCTTTTCCATCTCGGTTTGCCTAATGCATACACAATGAAGTAGAGGTTTAAGGTTTTTCTGTAAGATGTGAGATGTTAAATAAGCTTATGTTAAACATAAAACACTAAAACATATACATCTTTGTCCTATTTTTCAATAAATACTATTTAAAATTAAGGTTATACGTTTTGGATATCATTACCCAATGAGCACTGACTGACCAGAGATCTCCATATCAATTTCTTGGTCAGATTGCTTTGACTTACAGTACAGTGTATCTCAAAAAAATTAACAGCATTTGAAATATGAAGATCTGAGTAACTATATGTCCTAGGCTAAAGATAACAAAATAGGCTTCATGCTGAAAAATAAAAGATTTATCAAAATTCCAGCAACATATTCAAACAGATATAGATTTTACTAATAATTTGTACAAAATATGTTTCATTGTTATGAGGCTAGAGTCACACCATTACAAAAATGATAGCAGTCCAACTATTATTATACTTGCAAGCCACATCTGGGCCACCATGTGTGGCTTCTGTTGAGGATGCTAGGCCTGATGATGCACAGCAATGATTTTGCTAGGCTTGCTGAAGCTACAGGCTTTTCAAAAGAGGTTATCAGTCTATGGCTGCAACAAAAAAAAAAAACTAACAGATCAAAATACAGTATGCCCTTGGTACAGTGATAGACGGAAAATATAATCAACACAAATCATATCATACAGAGAATTCCCCAGTGTTAAATTAACACTCAACACTGTTTATATAAGTCAGCTAGACGTACAGTAAATAAACTCTAAAAATGTGGAATCAACACTGGAGATTTTACTGTGAGAAAGGTAATCAGCACATATCCCTTATATCAGGGGAGCAGTTAGATTCAACAAATGCATGGTGAACAAAGTTACTATGTTGTATATTGGCGACTTTGTTCTGTTTACTCTTCCTCTTTCATTGAGAGGTTTGATGCTTCAGGAAGTCTCTCCAGAGTTGTTATCAATTCAGTAAATGATGTTAGTGCCTATCATAGAACAGACAGGCATGGTGTAATACCTATTTGATTTAAAAATGTAATATGATAAAGTAATAAAATAAGATTATATGAAATTTCAGAAATCCAAATGGAGTATCAGATGGATTGAATGTACCAGGATGTTGCAAACACAACAGTACAGTAAGAACTTGTACAACTTGGCAGGAATGCAGTAGAAACCAGTAGTATTATCTCCCTTGATGTAAAGCTACCCTGCTTTTTTGGACTTGAAAAAAAAAAACCCTGTTAAGGATATGTTAGAAGCAAGATGCCTGAAAAACTTAATAAGGACATATTAATGATGGCACTGACCACAAACTACAAGCATGCCCCAGACAGGAAAGATTATACTGTATGGTGTTCTGACTGAGTTGTCACTGGTCACTTAGTTGTTGCTATGTTCTCTCAAAGACCTCTTCAGGCTTGTGCTATGATCATGGTAAGTCCATGCCACATTGTCGAAGACCACATTAAGTTCATATTATTTTCCTCTCATGACATTTATCACAGGCAGCAGGTGATCAATGTGTCTACTGTATGTCACTTTCAATTCAATTCAATTTATTTGTATAGTGCTTTTAACAATGGTCACTGTCACAAAGCAGCTTTACTGAATCAAAAGAAAATTATGGAAGTGTGTATGAAATGTTTGAAAATGTGTATGATCAAAACGATCAGAGAATTTGATATATATACAGGATCTATTTTCTCACACTTTGTGATAATTTTTTAAAAGAGATTAACCACCATTTATAACAAGTAGGTGGTAATTATAATCGATTTCATATGTATGCGTGCGTGTGTGCGTGCGTCTGTAGAATTGTATTTTTGTTTAGAGTTCAAGAATTAATCAAATCTGAAGATCTAGTGTGATGTGTGATGTGTGGTTTGTCGGTAACATAGTTGCTAAACTGAGTAGGTGAACTGATAACTGTAGAATGACTCAGACAATACCTTGCGGATTTCAGAAATGTATCATGTTTTGGAGTGTTTATTAATTACACAGTAAAAAAAAACGTAAAACAAAAATTCAAAACGTAATTGCATAAACAAATAATACATCGCTATGAAAGTATAAATTAAAAAGTAATATATTATTTATGGACCATGTAGTAATGTAGGTTGTGACAAAAGGTTTTCCGAGACAAGCTTTTTTTTTGTTTTAATAGTGGCTAGAATAAAGTGGTGGATAAAGTTAAAGGCTTAAAACGGACCAATAGACCGGTTCGATTATGTTCTTTAAATGGTGGGGGATAACAAGAACGTGGTAAAAACAGTAAAATGCGAATATCACCGTAATACACTAGAAAACATGACGCAAGTGCTTCGTGGGAATTTACCCGAATCAATTAGTTTATTATTATTATTATTATTACACTTAGTAGAACCAGTGTCATAACTATTACTACATCACGATTATGAGCTTACCAATGCAATTTGTTCCACCGTAAGGAAATTAAACGTCTCTTTCCAAAAGCGGAGGCGCGCTCTCAGAACACTGCTTGTATACTGGCGTTGTCATAGCAGCACTGACTCGCGCAGCAACGTCTACAGAGAACCCTTTATCAATTAGGAATTCTCCCAAGAATTTTCCCTACTTATCTGCCCAATTGCAGGATTTTATTAGAATGTTCAAGTGTATTGAAATAATTTGTGGAATAGAGATAATGATGGGTGTATTTAGTCTGCAACAAGGTTTAAATGGTGTGTCAAAGCATCCATAAATGCCAGGACCCAAAGTTTCCCAGCAGAACATTATCTAGTGCATCACCCTTCACTAGCTTGCCTTCCTTCCATAGTGCATGCTTGACCCTTTTATTCCCTCATGGCAGTAATATACTGCCTGATGTAAAAGAAGATACAGTACAACATTCATCATTTAATCCACCTCTGTTTTCATTGGTCCATGATCTAGGTGCTTTCTGTAGTAGACAGGAGTCACCATGGGCAGTCTGACAGGTCTGTAGCAACACAGCCACATGTGCAGGAACATAACTTTTTCAGTAATTTGTCCTACAGTAGATCAGTAGATCAGCAGTCCCCTGCACAGATAATAATGATCAGAAGTTAAAGGCTTTCAAGGCCTTTAATAAAATTACTATATTTCTCTAAATAAATGTATTTACAAATATTCGTATTTCTACAAATGTTTTCTGATGCAAAATCAGTTTCATGACCCACAAGAGCAAGGTAAAATTTAGCCTGCCAGACTTTTTGCCTGCTTTTGTGGTTACAGAGACTTTGCTGAACTTGTACAGAAGGCCATCTAACTGAATAACACCACAAGTTAAGATTGTTCCATTTAATAGTATTAATAATTGATTTAATAAGATTACATCAGATTTTGGTGTATCATTATTGGGAGTATTCTTTCACTAGAAATGTCCCACTTATTTTGCATCAAAAAGACGTATTTAGTGTCTCTGCTGCATTATCATAATATTATAATTACTGTACAATGTGGCAGCTTTTGTAGTTAGCAAGCTGTATTTGATGTGCAACCTTTTTGTGGTAGCTTGGGATTATCAAACTCTGGAAACTGTAGTGGGTGGAATTTCTTGAAGATCAACATTTTCTGAAATAGAAGAAAAATGCTGAGTGATTTATAATCACCTTTCCAGGTGGTGTACTTTATATTATTTTAAATCTTAAATGAATTTTTAAATCTCACTAAGATACATTCTTTAACATGAATTAAAATTATATTTCAAATAATTGATTCCCTTTATGGTGACTTATAATTAAAAAATATTTTAATGGACACTATCACTATCCTCAAGTCACATCTGGGTAGCAAGTATATTGACAATTAGCATCCACTGAGGAAATATAATTACATTTATCCATCATTTGGTCACACAGGATGTATTCTTCCTTGCAGTTAATTAGGCTAGGTTATTTTCAGCTCATCACCCACTCGGTGTTAATGCTACTTAAAACTGGTCCATCTAGTGCTTTGTGTGTGACTGGTATCAATCTATGCGACTAGATATCAAACAGTGTTTTTTATGCAAGAATGAAAAAATATAAATAGGTATCTGTTACTTACCCAAATAATTTTATCCCCATTACTGTGTCATATTTACATACATAATATTTTATTAACTAAATAGGCACTATAAATCTAATAATTGTCAAATTCCATTTGGTTGACTTACTATATACTGTAGAAAGGGCGACACGGGGTTGTAGTGGTTAGCACTGTTGCCTTGCACCTCCAGGGTCTAGGTTCAATTCCCGGCCAGGCTCGATTCCCGTCTCTGTGTGCATGGAGTTTGCATGTTCTCCCCGTGGTTTCCTCCGGGTACTGGAGATATGCAGGTTAGGCTAATTGGCGTTCCCAAATTGCCTGTAGTGTGTATGTGAGTGTGTGTGTGCAGAGGTGGAAAGAGTAATAAAATTTTGTACTTAAGTAAAAGTACTGTTACTTTAGTGAACTTTTACTGAAGTACA
>JAQQZS010000015.1:14728581-14742426 GCA_030068045.1 Platyallabes tihoni | reverse complement strand
CATGCGCCATCTGGCGGATATTCAGTGAAGCACAACACATTTATTTAAATTCCCGAATGTTGCTTACGGCAAGTCGCAGGAAGCCGCGTGCTAAATTGCGGGATCTCGCGGGAAAACACGCGCATTCTTAATGGCCACATCTGTATGTGTTAGGGATCTGTGAGGTCATGATGGATCCAAGTGCAGGTGAAAGATTGGAAGAAGCTCCTTGTGCTGACAATTGGTTGAGGTGAACAGGTTTGGTAGAGGATGTAGCCGGCACGAGAGCTCTGTGTGCAGCGAGATACTGGTAGGAATTCAGAAGTGCAGAGAGCCGGCGAGAGAGCTTTGTTTGGAGCGTGAGCTGTGCAGGAATGTGGAAGTGCAAATAGCGCTGATAGCAACCAGGTTTGCAGAGTGGCAAACGAGGTGGTGGGGTGAAAAGAGTGAGGTGGATCATGGAAACAGAGTGCACAGGTGATCATGACGGGGCTGTGGCTCGGCGGGTCGTGACAGTAACATCCCAACCCCGTCCCAAGGCTGGTGGCGCTGATAAGGCCACAAAAGGCCTTGCAAAATTGAGTCGAGATTGAGTGGGAGTCTGTGAAGTTGAAAAACATGGTTGATGAGGAGCCCGGCCTTTTCCTTGGTGGATCAAAGCAGGCAGATCCAATCTGGAGCTGTGGGCCCAGTCTAGTACATGGGGTCTCACGGAAGCTGGGACGAAGAGCATCCTGAGGGGGTCTGGTTCCTGTTCGAGGGTCTGCTGGACCAGGTTTTCCACATCCAGTCGCATAGTGGCCACAAGAAAAAGAAGGGGGAGGTTGGTTTCTGTTGTGGGTGTGTGCTGGGAGGTGGAGAACTGCCGGCAAACGGCATCGGGTTTGAAGTTTTTTGAACCCGGCAGGTATGACGGTGTAAAGTGGAAGCGCGAGAAGAAAATTGACCATCGTGTCTAGCATGAATTAAGTCTTTTGGCTGTCTTTAAGTACTCGAGGATTTTGTGGTCTGTCCTTACAAGAAAGAGGTGTTCAGCTCCCTCCAGCCAATGTCTCCATTCCTCAAGAGTTCCCGGTCCCCAATATCATAGTTCCACTCGGGGGGTGCGAGTTGGCAGGGGAAGAAAGAGCAAGGGTGAAGTTTGTTGTCTTTGGGTGATCTTTGTGAAAGGACAGCCCCTATACCATTCTCAGAAGCGTCTACTTCTACGAGAAACTGGAGGGAGGGGTCGAGGAAGGTGAGGATTGTTGCGGTGGTAAATCCTTGAAGGAGCTTTGTCTGCCAGGGGGTTCCAATGAAACGGCATCTTGGTTGAGGTGAGTGTCATGAGTGGAGTTGCCACCATGCTGTAATTCTTGATAAAGCGACAATAAAAGTTGGTAAATCCAGGAAGCCTTGGAGTTCGCACCTGCGTGATGGTAGTGGCCAGTGAGTGACCGCCTTCACCTTGGTCAGGTCCATTTTTCTGCCTTGATGTAAAGTTTATTCTCCAGCAGTCATTGCAGGACCTGACGAACGTGGGGCTTGAGTTCCTTTTCAGAGCGTGAGAAAGGTAGGCAAAGACAAAGATATTGAGGAAGTCTCTGAGGACATCATTGATGAGTGCCTGGAAGACCGCCAGTGCATTGGTTAGATCAAGCAAGATAACCAGGTACTCATAATGGCCAATTTAAAGGCGGCCTGTCACTAATCGCCCTCTCTTACTCTGGCAAGGTGGTAGGCGTTCCTCAGGTCTAGTTTGGTGAACATACGGGTGTCCTGGAGCCAATGTTCCCTCTAATTTTTCATGTGTCTGAGCAAGCACACAAATTCCCTGAGCGGTCCCTTGGCTCTAATTTTAACATTTACATTTCTGTTAGAATACTTTTCATTAATTGCTTCAGCCCATTTACAATAAAAATTACAAAAATCTTGTTCATGATTTAGTATGTAGTATGTTAATGCTATTGGAAATATAAATATTTAATTTTAACTATGGCAAAACATGAACTGCCAACCAAACCAAGCCAACTATAAACTCCAATTATGAAACCTGAATATTTTACTTATGAAGCTCTGACTTCCAGTGTGTGAAGCTCCTGCTGTGCACTGGGTGAGAGGGTCTGGGAGAGAGTCCTGTAACTCTTTGTCTGCAAACATACAGTTTGTAATGCGCGATAATTTGCATTTTTACTACATAACTAATAAACATTATACTAACATAAACTAGTAACAGAATTTAATGATCAGTATACATAAATTAAAACTGTAAATAAATGACACTAGATGAGCACAAATCTGATTGAGGACTTAAATTTCACATAAATTTTTCCATCTGTCCTTCTCACATCTCCAATGGTTGTACAGGAAGAGCAGACCTTTCTTGCTCAAAAAAGAACAAATCGCACCCAGTTTCACCGTTTTTTCTTCTGTTTGCACATACTCTGACAGCCATTCCATCTTAAAAGAATTGCATCTCTCTTGTACTGGTTTGGTGACTGGATGTGCCACTTACCGTTCGTATGGGTCAACATAAGCAGCACTTAGCATCATCCACAATACTTTGCTCGTTAAGTGGCGTTTGGTGTCGGCACATAAGGACACTGTCATAGCCTGTCATCGTTGACTAGCTGCGTAAATACATATGTGAATCGCATGATTGGCTGGAGAAGCCAGTCACAGGTCACTCACTGACTCACATTGCAAAATAGCAAAGAATGAATTATGTGTTTAATTTATTTTCAATTCAGGTTGGATTTTTTTTGTGCGTGATTGGATTTTTTTTTGGTGCGCGGTTGGATGCTGGATTTTTTTGTGTGTGGAGACCGTGTCAGCAGTGAGCAATTACGCACGCACGTACCTTAGAGGGAACAATGCCTGAAGCAGTTCGAAGGCGGATGACATCAGTAGGAGAGGGTAGCAGTTCTTGACCGTGATGTCATTCAGTCCCCTGTAGTCAATGCAGGGTCTGAGGTACTTATCTTTCTTCTCCACAAAAAAGAATCCTGCCCCCTCCAGGTGAGGAGGATGGGCGGATTATCCCTGCTGCGAATGAGTCATAGATATATTGTCACTCGTCACTTTACCTTTACTTTGTCATTTTAATTGTTTACTTGTACCAGAGTGTACTAGGAAACGGTTGTTAAACCATATTACGGGTTGTTTATAGTGTAAATTCAAAATGATATTCTATCATTTATTTCTGTGTTTATTTATTATTCCTTTTTTATTATTACCTTTTACTGTAATTTTATTGTTCACTGCCCTTCTATCTCTTTGTTCTTGAGAGGCTAAGACAATACAAGAATTTAATTGTACCTAGGTATATATGATAAAAATCCTAAATCTTGAATCTTGAATGGCTTCTCTCTCAGGGTGGGAGAGAGAGTAGAGTCACCCCTTGGGAGGAAGTCGATAGTGCAATCATAGGGGTGGTGAGATGATAGTGAAACGACCAGTGCTTCGAAGACCCGTCGAACTAAATGGTACTCTGTCTGTACTTTGGTTAGATTGGGGATCTCCTATTTACTTCGGGAAAATGCGTTTCACAGTACGGAATTTTACCTTAAGAACTCACCCTAAATTTAGGTACAGTGTACTACTGTAGGATGATTAAATTTTTAACTTTCATGAAAAAACTTACACTTTCTTGAGCATGTTAATCATGAGCGTCTGAGCAGCATCTAAACATACAGACATGAGTTTGTAACATTAAACTTTTATACTGTATATTTTCTTTATATACTTAAAGCAATTATTCATTTTTAAACATTTTTTTTCAATACTTTTCTTAGTAGTTGCACACAAAACAGCTGTTTTTCATAGTCATTGGTGATGTATAGAATTTCAGTATTGATATGCAAACAAAGAAAGGCTTAACAATGGCTTATTGAGACATGGCGTCTGCACACGGAGATTGCAGAGTGATTGTAGAGCCTCTTGAGAATATTGTATAATTGTGTGCCAATGTTTTTGAATAATCCCTGCTCACTGTCTAATGCTACTTGTGACATTATTTATGTAAGTAATTAAGAAATTCTAGATATATTTTTATCTTCAATAATTTGAATGCATCAATGTCAAAGCGTGGATATGTGGGGAAAAAACACTAGTCAGTCAAGGTTGGAACAAAACCATAACAATGCCATCTTTATCCAGTTTTCTTTACCCTGTATATAAGGATTATTTATGAACATTTTATTTTGTTTTTATATGCAAAATAATGTCTCATTAGATTTCATTGAAATTGAGCATTAATGATTATTGCATCAGGCCCTTTTAATATAATGGATCGTATTTATGAAGCATATTGTATAATGAGTAATTAATAAAGCATAACAATTTGACATAATTTAACATTAAGAATTTAAGAATAACATTTTAACATTTTAACCCATTGCCTTTTATCAGATTGAGGTGAAAAGAAAATGGTCTGACACAGTCAAAAAAAAGTCTCTATGCTATACACAGGTCTTCTTATTTTCTTAAATTAATGGATTTGTGTTGGCTTGCAATCTTTAATTTTATTTCAAAAGATGCTGTCGGCTGGCGTCACATGGTTCGGAGGAAACACAAGATCATCTTCGGCCCTCCTGACTGACTGGTAGTAGTAGCCTTAATGTCGGAGCACCTTAGTGACAGGGAGGAATTGGATACAACTAAAAAGAATTATAAAAATTTTATTTTTGTAAAATCTAGGGCTTTGGAATTGGGCTTTAGTATGTGGTAAAAATAATAAAATTAATTGTAGTGCAATTAGTAAATGTGTATCTCCCACAACCAAAAATATACAGAATTTAATGTTGTAATAATAATAATAATAATAATAATAATAGAATTGGGTAAATCTGGATTCATCAGACTACATGATCTTACATGAAAATCCAATGTTTATGCTCTCTAGCAATTGAAGCCTTCTCCTAACATCTTTACTAACAAGCTGATTTATTGTCTTTTATTTTACTATGGCTATTATTTTTATGAATTATCTGTTTAGTTCCAATCCTGTGCGTTTTTCTCACATTGTGCGAGTGGAAATGCTCTCACTTTCACTATGAAACTAATTATGATTTCTACTGTCGATTTTCTTTCTTTTTTTTTTTTTTTACTGTCCTTCCAGGTTTTGTGTTGAATGGTTCTTAACCAACTTTTAGTAATTCCAGTTTTTTCCCCCACCCTTTGCTTGGTGCAGGGCAATATTTTGATCCTTATGAAATAACAACTTTTTATTTATTTATTTATTTATTTATTCTTTTAACCAGGCAGTGTAGGTATGGCATTCAAAGCTGTTATGGTGGTTGCTAGGGTGTTGCTAGGTGGTTTATATAATATATCAGGTGGTTGCTAGCTGGTTGCTAGGCTTTTGCTGTTATTATAGGTGGTTGCTAGGGGGTGTTTGTGTGTGTGTGTGTGTGCGCACAAGTTCGTGTGGTCTCTTTTTGTGACAGAAATTAGAGCTCAGACATCATGACAAGCATCTTGTCAGCGTGTGAATATTTTTGTTTCTTAATACAAAATCACAGTGGGGTAAAATGCAAAAATAGAATGTTTAGTCTTTTTTTGTTTAATAACCTAAATTTTGCTATATATAATCAACACATTGAACATAGGGGTTTTTATGTTCTTATATTTTGTAGTAGAGTTTTTTTTTAAAATTATTTTCCATAATACCCATAATCTTTCCCAGGTAAGACAATATCACAGTTTTTCCCCCTTTTTCTTCATTTCTGAACAGCTTATTTCAAAAGCAAGAGTGAACTCAAGGCTAGAATCCTTTGCAAATGCAAAAAGTCCCAAATCAGGAAAAGGACAACAGTAAAAAGAAGGCATATGCTGAATTCTGGGAAGCATCTGGCTGTGCTGCATTCACCTATCAATATTTTATGTTTTCATTTTTGTTGCTATGGGAACCTCTTTCCCTAGCTCCTTCTTGTCTCCATTTTGCAAGTAGATCTTACTGAATCTTCAATCTAAAATTGGAATACTGTGTTCCACAATTTAATGTTTCACACCTGACAAAGGAGAAAGCAAACTATGATTAACAAAAAAGAAGCAATGCAAATTAAACAGTCTAAACTGCATAAAACCTTTTTCAATCTTTCTCCTGTTTCATAAAATAATGTGACTTGCAGAATTTTGTGCAAAATAACACGAAAGATATGATAAATGAAACATGATGCATGCACTTGAATCTAAAAATGTCTCACACCAAAGAGCCTTTTTAATAATTTACAGACCTTACAGGACTTTGTACGGGCATTTGTAGAGATCCACTGGTTTAGCAGATTTATTGGTCCAGGATTCATTTGTAACATTAGTGAATCTGTGCAAAGTTAAAACTATTTTATTAGGCCCCTATTTTTTTTTTTATCATGCCCCAAGCAATGGATAGATAAATAAATAAATAAATAACGTGCCTGAGTACTGAGGTATACTTTTTTACGAGCGGAAAAAAAAAAAAACATAGAACAGTGGTAAAAGATTGGTTGGATTAATAATAAATACACCATCAAAGGTGTTCTGCTACATTTTAAAATACATTTTTATTTTTATAAACTTTTTAAAAACCGTAACAAAACATTTTATCTATATTTTAGTGCTCCATCTGTAAACCTACTTTATTAAAAAAATGTCTCACCTCTACATGGGAAAAATAAAAATCTTTCAGATAAACTGAGGGCTCAATGGTAAGCCTACTGTAACTAAGTGAAAGGCATGGGCTCAATTCTGGCCAATGCCCAAACCCAGCCACTGGATGCAGGGCATTCTTATACAGTGTGTCCCAATCTGTGCCAAATTCTATACAGTTGAGATGGTCCACTGTGGCAATCCTTGATGAAAGAAGAGCGACTTCTTTCACATAAATATACAATGAAATTCAGATAATAAAGTTGAAGTAGCTTAACTGTTTTTATATTTAACTTTGCCACTACAGGTAGTTCAATTATGACATTGCTGCCTGATATGGTATTATATTCACAGTTTATCATGCAAATATGAGAGCATGCAGCCAGATGCTAAGAAATGCTTTGGATATAAACTGGCCTAATGCACATAGAAAATTTGTCTGTTGCTGTTTAATAGAGAAACAAAGGATAACCAGCAGTAAGAAAAAAGAAAAAAGAACAGATATCTGCAATATCGTTTAATATCATTTAATTCACACAGACAGACAGAGACAGTGTACTATATATATATATATATATATATATATATATATATATTTTAATACTAGCCTCAGAATATAGTAATTAGACTCATCGTGATAGTATTTGTTCAACAGTTCGCTTCATTAATAAATAATTCCATAAGTAAACAAGTAAACCAATACAATTCATCAAGTAAACAAAACCATTACAACATTAAATACAGCATACATGAAGAAGCTTTTACATTTATAGTGCCTTTCCAGACTACTGAAAAGAGAACTTTTCTACCTATTTATAACTTCTTTTTTTTTTGGCTTCTTTAAGTTATTTGACATTCAGCGGTCAGTGATGTAAACTAATGAGAAAGCTTAATCCTTGTTTCTGGCTCACCATAACATGAGGCAGTAAACCAAGATGCTGGGTACACTCAAAACATTCAAGAATATCAGAGGTATGGTTGAAAGATGACTGTAAGAATATTAAGACTCATGCTAATTAACTTCATTGGATGCACCGATTAATATAACACAATGCACTATATCTTTACCTTCTGTACAAATTATGCCGGAGCATAACAGTGCCATGAAACAATGCAATATTACATTTATATTGTTCCAGGACAAACAGGCAAAAATAGCATTTGTAAATAAATACAAATCTGGCTTTAGAAGAAAAGTCTCTGTTTTGTATATGTTGATGGAGTATGGTTTACCAGAAGGTAAAAATTTTAAATGATTGTAAGTTTATCTTCATCCAGGTCACTTAGGCTTCAACTTAACTTTTACAGAGTTTATAATCTAGTTAAGGCAATGAAGTCCCAAGAAAATAAATACCAAATGCTGCCAATACTTAAAAGCATCTCCATAGTGTCATCACAAAATAACAAAGAGATGCTATTTAAAACAAAATCAAACATAATACTAAAAAATGAGCCCCTTTGTCCCTAAGATTAGGTGTGTCACCGATTTTGACCCCAAGGAAAACTGATCCTTGAGCCTTCCATTCCTCGACCACTTGACAGTCCTAGAGAGCAGTGATCTGAGTGAGCTCAGAGTTAGAGTGTCCTGTCCCTGGATTTGGTGGCTGTTCAGGGCTGACCAGGGGCAGCTCTACGCCTAGTCATGCAGCATTACTGTTTGCCTCTGTAGTTTTGCAGTTGTAGGCAACATCTCTTGCCACGCTGTGCATTCGGCCCGACTGCTGCTGTGCATCCAAGCTGAAAGGCAATGGTGGTTGGCAAAACTCACGAAAGCAACGCTTAAAGTTCTCATCCAGAAAAGCATAGAGAACTGGGTTTAGGCTGCTGTTGACATAGCCAAGTGCAATGCAAAAGTGCATCAGCATCACAGTGTGCACACTGCCCAGGTTGACACCCAAAGACTGTGCAAGTGCCATGATCTGGATGGGGGTCCAACATACCACAAATGCTGCCACCACCACCAGCACCATGCGGGTGATTCGGCGCAGATTGCGATCCTTCTCCTTGGAACCAGATAAAATACGAACATTGCGGAGGCGTTTTACCATCAGACTGTAACACACACTAATAATGGCCACCGGGATTAGGAAGGAGAGCAGGAACACACATGTGCCGAACACTGGTTCCCAATAGCTACGAGGGTCTGGCAGAACCAGGATGCATTCAATGCCTGCACAAAGACACATTGACAAAATATGTAAATCAGTACATTTATGATAAGTAAATACATTCTTTTTTTTATATTCTTATTAAACCTGAATTGCTTTGGCTGAATACTGTATGTCAGTAGTAGGTAGGGCTGAAAACCAACCAACTTGGATAAAACAAAAAAGATATGGTCAGTACTATATATATATATATACAGTATATACACCATTCATGATACAAGAAGAAGAAAAATTTCCCAAACTACCCTATCTGGCAAAACTGTCAGTCTCTTTAAATTCCAGCATGTGCACCAAATGTCAAAATTGAAAGAAAAAAGATAGGGTGTCAATTGGTCAGTCAGTTGAATCGCTCGGCTAATGTTAATGTCCAACAGGTGACTGTTTAACAATTGCTGCTGTTGGAGAACTTGGAGAATGTTAACATAATCTTCTAAATCAGTTCTGCCCAGCTCTGTCATGTTTACATGCAGTTTCAGCAAGCCTGAGGTCATACTTTCCCCTCCAAACCAACACATAACTCATTATGTTGAACAAATAATGTTGATAGTATTTTTAGCTGAACATAGAAAGGGCCAGCAGCCTGCAGGTTTTCATTTTAATCACAATCTACACCAGGTGTTTTCTGTAAGAAACACCAGCAATGAATAACTAATCAAACTGTAGTAAACTGCTGCAGTCTGGGATTTAACTAAAAACCCACCAACTGTCTTTAAACTCTGTTCTAATAAAATCAGAATCAAATCTCTAGGTAAATACATACTACTGAAATGTAGTACTGAATATTAATAGGACAATGCATATTTTGACAGCATTACATGTATTTTTATAGTTCACTGGTACTTGAAATTTTTACCCCAATATTATCCCAGTAACTAGAAAGCAATAAGGAGTTTTACATTAATTATTCAAATAAAAGTCAAATCATTAATGTATAGTCATGTTGGTGGACAGAGTATTGATCTTTTTATACAATGGCCCAGAACACTGTTGTAGAAATTGTTCATAAGGCTATAATTGTCAATAATTGATGGAAGAAAATCAAAAGAAATTTTGCCAGTACTGAACTTTTTCCCAGGTATAGTTGCTGTTCACGTGCCTTGTTTATGAACTAATCAAACACCACTATACAGTATGTTCCCTTTGAACCTCTAGCAAGGCTTGCTTTGACCTACCATTTCTTAACATATAAGGTAGACATGATACAGGATATGCTTTAATTACCTACTGTATTCCCAAATAAAGATTGAAGACGTCTTTCCGAATGACAAAAAGATCTAGGGTTCTGTTTACTTGCTACTGTGCTTGTTACTGTACTAACTCCTCTTTTGCAGGTTTTTAGCTCAACAGTACCCTCTTAGTATTTTTATATATATATTTGTGTTAGAAAATGTTTTATTGGTGACAAGAAAACAATCTGACCAGTCTCTCTGAGTAAGGATGTCTGCCATACTCAGTAAATGTGTTTCATCAACTCAACACAGGAGGATGCATACAGTATGTCCATACTTACCATGGTCGTCCTCAACATCTCCAAGCACCATGGCTGGCACACCAATGGCAGAGGCCAGTAGCCACACACATATATTGACCACCTTGGCCTTGTGGGGTGTCCTCATATCCAGAGCTTTCACAGGATGACACACAGCCACATAGCGGTCCATGCTCATCACAGTAAGGGTGAAGACACTAGTGAACATGTTGTAGTAATCAATGGAAACCACTGCCTTGCACAAGGTATTGCCAAAGGGCCAGAAACCTAGGAACACATCTGTGCCCTGGAAAGGAAGTGTGGCAAGTACTAGTGCATCGGCTAAAGCCAGGTTAAAGATGTAAATGTTGGTGGCTGTCTTCATCTTGGTGTACCTGAATGACGAAGATAGTGAGGACAAGAATTAGACAGATTTCCTTAATTACAAAAGTGGAGTACACAAAATATAAACTGATATTGTGAGGGCCATGTTTAATTAAAGCACACTGGGCTTTATTTACATATATTTGTGTAAAGTTGTGTTATTAAAGCTGTTTGTTGTGTGTTGCTAAAATGTGAATCATGATTTTTTTTAATCATGATTCTTTCAAACAATTCTCTTTTTTTTCCAACCAAAACATTTATTGTACTTAAGTAAAACAAGCTTGTGCTGTCTATACCTCCGTTACTTTAGAACCCATAAAATAAACAAATTAAAAGCTGTTGAACATAAATAGAATGTTAACAATAATAAATATAAATAACTAATAAATTGCACCTGTGCTTTTTGGACACTCAGCCAGCTACAATACTTCATCTCCTTAAGCACTGATTTATATCATTATTTTGTAATTGTAGCAGAGTTTGTTAGGTAGTTTATCGAATTTATTTTATTGTTATTGAATATTTTATTATTCAATCTTAAACTACTTCTAGTGTGATTCTAGTACAATTCTATGTAGCTTTCAATGTGTTTTAACATTGTGCGATGATGTAAATGTAATTGAGTGACACATTGAAGTGACAAAGAAACCACTGAAAGGAGCCAATTTGAAACAGGCCATCTGAATGCACCCTTCTCCAGCTTCTGATTGACTTGTATTGTCCTTCCTCTAGTCTGCCTGAGCAAACACAGTGCTGTGATATTGAGCATGGGCACAATACAATCTGGGCAAAAAAAACAGTTTTACACTCAGGTTTTTGGCACAAAAATAACATAATACCACTTCAACTTCATTAAGTAGTCTGTTCTAGACTACTGAACAGACTAGTCTGTTCAGGTCTGCCTAATTTCATATCACGAGTAACTGCAGAAAGTGTAAATGAGGAAGAGTGTTAAGAGGATTGATTAAGTTGTATGATTAGATAATTCACTATTCTCTGGCCTGATTAGTTAATTAATATTGGCTTGTTTTAGACCTTGAGAGTGTGAAAAATGTGTGTGACTGATGTAGCATCTGGGATTGTTATCAAGTAAATGGGTGAACATGTGAATGAAACATGATCTGAATGTAGGGAAATAAATGCAAGTGAATTGCCATAATTTAGAAATAAGATTGTAAAAAATAAACATGGGGGAGAGAATCAGAAGACAATAATAACAACAACAACAACAAAAAAAGAAATCACATGTATGTATAAATTTTTTTCAATTAATTGTTCTGCCGTAATTGGATTGAGGCCAGGGCCCGTAGTTACTAAGCATCTCAGAATCACTTGTAGGAATCATGCTCATTTAGGACTGAAAATATTCCTACCTCACAGTAGGATATAAAAGTTATTTATAAACCTTCCTACTCTTACTTTCAGCGAGGAGTAGGGCTGCGCAGAGGAAAGTGTGTGACATCACTTTTTACGACACTGAGAGTTGTAAAATAGTCTGTATGTTATAGTGGGTGTTGTAGTTTTTACAGGTTTTTGTAGTTTTAAACAGTGGAAAAGCAAAATGGTGAAATCAGCGGCAGATGTGTGAAAGCTTTTATGCACACTGACAAAATTTATAGATGCATGACTTGCTGCATGATGTTATTCTAATCAGACTGTTTAAAGGCCTTGTAATAGAGATGTGTAGGACTATTATAATCTGATAAAAATGATTCGGAAAAGAAAGTCAAACTGGAGAGAGGATGAGAGTGTTTTGCTTGCGGAAGAGGTAGTTAATGTAACGAAATAATCAAAGCAAAATTCTGCCCTATTCTTTCATTGAAAGCATCAATACCACCTCAGTTCACCGCACATACCCTTGAGGAGTATGCATGGAATTTTGGGCCACTTGGGAGTGATTTCCTACTATGAGATGCTTAGTAAATATGGGCCAAGGTCCTTTCTAATACCTGACGTTTTGTCCAAACTTTGGAAGTATGCTTGGGGTCTTTGTCCATTTGGAAGAACCATTTGCCACCAAGCTTTACTGTCCTGACCTGATATATTGCTTTAATATATTCACATAATCATCCTTCCTCATGATGCAACTTATTTTATAACGTGCACCAGACTATTTTAGAGCAAAACACCCCTACAACATAAGGCTGCCACCCCATGCTTCATTGTTGGTATGCTGTTCTTTGACTTGCAATCCTCACTCTTTTTCCTCCCGACAACGATGGTCATTATGGCCAAACAATTAATTTTTTGTTTCATCAGACCAGATGACATTTTACCAAGATCTTTGTTTCCCGTACTCTGATTTTTTTGGCAGGTTTGGAGCAGCGGCTTCTTATTTGCTTTCTCCTATTCTCCCATTTTTACATCAATATCGGTTTCATTATATTGTGTTTTCTTGGCATTATGGTATGGGTCATAGTCTTGTAAAACTGTAAACCTTCATCCCACCCTGAGATCCTGAGCACTTTGAAGAAGATTTTCATTCATAACTTTTTATTTGATCTGCATTAGCTTTCCCTCTATATTTATTATTCTCGCAGTCGCAGAAAAACATCCCCACAGCCTGATGCTACCATCATCATGTTTGTCTGTAGCCTTCGTCTGCGATTACTCAGTTTGGCTGGATCTGAAAAGACTGTTGGTTGTTCCAAATCTTTCCATTTTAGAATGATGGAAGGTATCATGTTCTTGGCACCTTCAGTGTTGCAGATCCCCAGATCTGTGTCTTGACACAATACTGTCTTCAGATAATTCTCTTGACCTCATGTATTATTTTTAACTCTGACATACTCCATCTACTGTAAGACCTTACACAGACCTTATATATAGATCCATGCCTTTTTAAATTATGTCCAATGAACTCAATTAAGCAACTCAATTCAGCTTGACTGGAGTCCAACTCAATTAGTTGTAGAAGCATCTCAAGGGCCACTGATAAGATTCAAGATTCAAGATTCAAAGAACTTTATTAATCCCAGAGGGAAATTGCAGAGGGAAATTGCATCCTAAGAGTAGGATGAACCCAATTACAAGTGTCACAATAAAGGGTCTGAATTTAAATTAGATTTATTTAAATGGAATATTTCAGTTTTTATTTTTTGATAACTAATAAACCTGTTTGAAGGATGTGTAGAATGATTAAGAAGGCCAAATGGCAACAGCTAAAATAAATCAGTCGCAATTCAAAGTAATTTGTGAAATGACCGCCAGGTGGCGCAAAGGGACATTTTGCAAAACGGC
>JAQQZS010000015.1:14696772-14707878 GCA_030068045.1 Platyallabes tihoni | reverse complement strand
GCAACTCTTTGCGATATGGTTATCGCGTATGCCATTATCGCGATAACAATATTTTTTCGATATATCATGCAGCCCTAATGGATGAGCCCCTGGTTTTTTATATGATTAAAAACTCTTCACTTCAGTAAAAAGGTATGTTGCAGTAGAATGATACGAGAACCTCAGATATTATGTGGCAGGCTGCCATTTTACTTTATTGATCATGTAACTTTATAACAGATAGCCAAGTTATACAAGTCTTTACCCCCAAAAAACATGCTGGTTTCTCTCTCCAATAATTCTGATCAAGCACTAATCAGGTGAAATGCTGATGGCCTATCCTAGAGGTATGTACTGAGGGAGCTGCTCTCTGATGTACACTGAAATCGGTTCTGAAATCGGTACACTAAATGCTTGCCTTCTCTGTACAAATTTAACCGAAGACGCTCTGCATCATGACCGGGAAGCGTCAGCCATTGCCGACTGGCAGCCCTGTTGACATGTGCTCAGCTAAAACACTGTGCAACCCATGGAGAACAAAGCATGCACCTGATTCACCTTCTCACATTTACCCTTTTCCTTCTGAGCAAATATATAAATTTTAGAAGTATTTTCCGCCTCCCTGTGTTTGTGTTCTACCGCATTGCTGCAAGTTTGCTATACTTTTTATTGCCTCAATTTTTTTTTTCAAAATGCAATATGCAGTTATTAGCTGTAAAACCCATCAACCAAGTCCACTACTTCCAGACAGGACTGAAAGAAGCAACATTCAACAGTGTATGTGTTCCTGATGATCTGGGTGGAGAATAACAGAATGAAATGATGCAGGGAGAAGGAGGGGTGGGCAAAGTAGTGTTGGTATATTGAAAACAATACCATACCAGCATTTTAAAATAATCAATACTTTCACTATGTGTATGGATTTTATCTGAGTAATAGGATTCTGTTTGTTTAAGCACAGTGCTGACAGCAGTGATACGTGTGTGTGTCATAGCGGGGAAAAATGACCGAGTTTGTGGGAAGCACTGAAAAATAACCATAGCAACGCCAGGAAGAGTGGAGAGTCTGGAATATGTTTTTGTTTTATTCAGGGAGTAGACTTGAAAAGATGGCCAAAGAAAAAAGATGGCCCAAAGTTAAATATTGAGATATTTGGCTATAAAGTGGCCATAAAAGATGAGCATCTAAACACAGTGAAGTAAACTTGGTTTGATATTGAGATATTCACTGCACATTAAAGATTACTGTATCTCTTTTATTCCTTAGGAAATAAACACACACAAAGAACAGAATGTGTATTGTCTTATTCTTGAGTGGAAAAAAGTACAACAGAACATATTTTTTAAATCCACCGAATCAATATCTCAGAAACGCTAATCACTGGCACATTATATTAATAGAATCGGCTAGGGAGTCTTAAAAGTGCATGACCTGAGCTACTGTGTATGATTCTACGTACAAACATTAAAGTCATCTAATTTGCAGGGTATCTAACATACTGCAACCCAGTGTGGATACAGGATTTATTTCCTTTTACTATATCATATGTATTTTTATTAATGAATATTGATGATGAACATTTTTAAACGAGTAATTACACATATAAACTTGGTGTTGCATAAGAAACAGGGGGATAGTCTTAGGAACTACTGCAAGAATAGAAAATACTGAATGATTGAGGCCTACTATCACAAATAACTCATGCTACAATTGTAAGTCACTGAAGATGATTATTCATTATAAAAAAATAAAATAATTAAGTGTTATCCAAATTCTAGAATGTCACTGTACATTCTACACACAAATAATTTACCTTGCATCATATGCTTTAATAATCTACGTCTCTCTAAAATGATTTCTTATGATGCTCATCTTCGATTTCAAATAAGATAAGAAAACATGACCAGTTCCTTGTGGTCTTTTATCCAGAATTGGTTTTATTGGTTGTTACTGGACACAACTTTTAGGAATAATAGTGTCTATGGCAGACACTACAGTACCTGCCTTATTAAAAATGTGTTGTCAAGCTTTTGTTATTTTGTGACTTTCCTATGCCATTATATTCCAGAAAAAAATTATCAGTGGGATAACCTGATAATTCAGTACATTCAGTAAGTCACTCCAAAGCCGCTCTTTTTCTGTTAGTGATCTGTTAGCTTCTTTACACCAACATAAAAATGGTTTGTTTGAGTGCAATCAATGCATTGACCAACACACAGTGCACAGTGAGGTCTAATGAGTTCAGTACAAATCTGAGGAAGGGGAAAGCAAATTTATATGTCACAAATGTCTCTTGAAGTTATTGGAAGATATAGCCACTTTGCCCAGGTCTATAATAAGACAAAACTGTCAATTTTTCCTGAGAGGGAATTCATTAAGATGTTTAGCAACAACCCTAATCCTACCAAAATTCTGCCAAATCCTTGTTGATGGATAAGAAAAGCATCTTCAAAAGATGAAAATATAATGCGAAGGCACATTCAACCAAACATAATAAGTGTGATGTATGTATATCTTTAACCCTGTAGGTATAATTTTTTTCTTCTTTATAATTTCAGGAAAAAGCAACAAAATATGTAAAAACTAAAACTTGTTCACCAAATTTTTAGGTTTTTCTTTCTTCTTATTATATACATTCTCATCATACTCCCCCAGAAAAAAAATCTCAGTTTAAAGAAATCACTGAAAGCTTAATATTGCCTTGACTTTCATGTTCATGATGAGTATATGTAAACTTCCTACTGCCGATTTACATCATCTCACATTAGATCCCACACATGCTTCTTGGAGCCATGAACATATTTCAACATTCACTGTTCAGAGGAGCCTGCATGAGTCAGGACTTCATTGTCAAATTATGGCAAAGAAACCATTACTTCAGAGGGACAACAAGCAGAATAGACTTCCTTGGGCCAAGAAACACTGGGAAGAGACATTAGATCAGGGGAAAACTGTCCTTTGGCCTGATAAGTCCATTTTTTAGATTTCTGAACTCAAAATTGAGGGTACACTTGACCAGCATGGCTAACATGCTGGTCATTTTGCAGGGCATGCCATATCATCTGATTTGCACTTAGGGGGACCCTCATTTGTTTTCCAATAGGATTATTACTCAGCATCTCTGGGAACTCCTCTGGTAGTGTATATACACCAGAAAATATCCAGGATTATATGTAACAAACTACTAATTATACTTCTACTGTAGTTCTCGCATGGTCAGACGGAAATCTTTGTTGACTGAAAACCTTAAACATTCAACTTTCCCAGGTGTTCTGCTTGTTGCTGGCCTTCCAGAAGGTTGATCACGTTCAACTTTTCTCAGCCAGCATTGAAGCGCTTGTGCCATACTTTTATTTGTACTGCAGTCATCCCTGAATGACTTCTGAATCATTCCGAATTATTTTGCATAACACAAAATTTTATGCAGATTCATTGCTCTACTCGCTCAGTGAATTTGAATGCAATGTCCACAGTATACATTCTCACTTATTGGTGTTTAGCACTCACTGACTAGTACAGCTAGTACAGTAAAGTCATTATTGTCTACACATGCCCAGTCCAGTCCATGCTCCTAGGCTGCCAGGACATCGATGACATGCAAAACATTCTTGTTATATTAACTCTCCTATTATCTTTGGGGTCATTTTGACCTCATTCAGTGTTTAAAGTCTCAAAATAAATATATGACATTTTTTTGCTTCATATTCAGTGACTTTTATATATAAACATAAATTTTAATTATGATAATTTTCTGGAGGTTGAAATTGCTGGGGTCCCCAAGGATAAAAGATGTTATTAAATTTGAAGGTAACAGGAGGATTAACACTGGCTGGGCTTTTTCAAGTATTCATACTCCTTGAGCTTTTTCACATTTTGTCACATTACAACCACAAACATAAATGTAATTTATTGGGATTTTATTTGATAAACCAATACAAAGTGGTACATAATTGTGAAGTGGAAGAAAAATGATAGATTGTTTTACTTTTTTTTTTTTTTTTTACAAAGAAATATCTGAAAAGTATAGTGTGCATTTGTATTTAGCCCCTCGGAGGCAATACTTCTCGTTGCAATTACACCTGCAAGTCTTTGGGGGTATGTCTCTACTAGCCTTGTACTGTATATCTAGAGAGTGAAATTTTTGCCCATTCTTCTTCGTCTCAAATCCTTTACAGACACCAGCATATTTTCTTCTAAGATTGACCTGTATTTGTCTCTATCCACCCTTCCATCAACTCTGACCAGCTTCCCTGTCCCTGTATAAGAAAAGCATTCCCACAACATGATGCTGCCAATACCATGTTTCATGGTGTGGATGGTTCCGACCATTAGTTTTTTCTGCATTTAGGTCAAAAAGTTTAAAAAGTTCATCTAACCAGAGCACCTTCTTCCGCATGTTTGTTTAAGCCCCATCATGGCTTGGTGCAAACTGCAAATGGGACTTCTTTTGGCTTTCTTTCAACAATGACTTTCTTCAAGCCACTCATGCATGACTAATAGTTGTCCTGTGGACAGATTCTACCACCTCAGCTGTGGATCTTAGCAGCTTCTCCAGAGTTACCATGGCCTTCTTGGCTGTTTCTCTGATTAATGCTCTCTGTGCCCGGCCTGTCAATTTAGGTGGACGACCATGTCTTGGTAGGTTATGCCAAAATCTTTTCATTTTCGAATGACGGATTGAAAAGTGCTCCATGAAATGTTCAAAGCTAGGAATATTTTTTTATAATCTAACACTGTTTTAAACTTCTCCACAACAATATCCCAGATCTGTCTGGTATGTTCCTTAGGCTTCATGATGCTGTTTCATCACTTCACTTTGCCTACTGAAAAAAGTAATTGGCATCTCAATTAAGCCTGTCAGCAAAGGGAAGCATGAAGTGCGCTACAATCTCCAATTGACTTGATAAAACACGGTGGACTCACACCACATTCTGTTCCTCTCCACTCTTCCTCTAGAAGGAATTGGATAGTTATTTCCAAACTAAATGCAAAATATACTTTTTAGAATAGACTTCCTTGGGCCAAGAAACACTAGGAAGAGACATTAGATCAGGGGAAAACTGTCCTTTGGCCTGATGAGTCCATTTTTGAGATTTCTGAACTCAAAATTGAGGGTACACTTGACCAGCATGGCTAACACAGCATTTGCATGTCATCTGATTTGCACTTAGTGGGACCCTCATTTGTTTTCCAACAGGATTATTACTCAGCACCTCTAGGAACTCCAGTGTATATCCAGGATTATTTGTAACAAACTACTAATTATGCTTCTAGTTCTCGCACTGTCAGATGGAAATCTTTGTTGACTGAAGACCTTAAACATTCAACTTTCCCAGGTGTTCTGCTTGTTGCTGGCCTTCCAGAAGGTTGATCACGTTCAACTTTTCTCAGCCAGCTTTGAAGTGCTTGTGCCATACTTTTATTTTTGCTGCAGTCATCCCTGAAAGACTTCTGAATCATTCCGAATTATTTTGCCTAACACAAAATTTTATGCAGATTCATTGCTCTATTCGCTCAATAATTTTGAATGCAATGTCCACAGTATACATTCTCACTTAGTGGTGTTTAGCACTCACTGACTAGTACAGTAAAGTCATTATTGTCCACACATGCCCAGTCCAGTCCATGCTCCTAGGCTGCCAGGACATCGATGACATGCAAAACATTCTCGTTATATTAATTCTCCTATTATCTTTGGGGTCCGTATTCAGTGTTTAAATTCTCAAAATAAATAATTGCCAATTTTTTTGCTTCATATTCAGTAACTTTTATATATAAACTTGGGTAATTTTAATTATGATAATTTTCTGGAGGTTGAAATTGCTGGGGTCAAATTGACCCCAAGGATAAAAGATGTTAGTAAATTACAAGGTAACAGGAGGGTTAACACTGTCTGGGCTTTTTCTGGACAGACCATACTTTAATCTGAAAAGAGGACTACGGACTACTTAGCAGTGGTCTAGTTTTTTTTCCTTTGCCATTAAGATGCTTCTGATGTTTCTGATGCCTCTGGTTCAGGAGTGGCTTGATACTATCACTGTAACAGCTGCAGCCCATTTCCTGAAGATGTCTGTGTGTGGAACCTCTTGATGCACTGACTCCAGCCTCACTCCACTCATTGTGATGCTTTTCCAAGTTCTTGAACTGGCTTTGCTTTACAATCTTCTTAAACCTGTGTTCATCTGGGTTGCTAATTTACCGTTTTATTTATCACACTTTTCTCATACAGTCAATTTTTCGTGACTATACTTTAAAATAGCACTTTGCAAACATCCAGCCTTTTCAATGACGACCTTTTGTGGTTTCTGGATGGTGTTGATGATGGTGTCCAGGACAATGGTCGAGTCAGCAGTCTTCCCTGATGTACTGAACTAGAATAATAGTTACATGTTATACTTAGTAAATAGTAATTTACTCAAACTTTAAATTAAATATTCTAATATTTTGAGATATACAACAAGTTTAAAGTGTTGATTTTGCCTCAAAATTCTCCAGATCTCAGTTAATCAAACATCTGCACGATGTGCCTGAAAAACAAATCTGCTCTTTGGAACCCCCACCTTACAACTTAACTTACAGGACATACAGTAAAGGAGCTGCTACTCACAAGTGCCAGATACAATAGCATACCTTCAAAAGTCTAGTGGAGTCCATGCCTCAGGGGTGTTTCGGCATACAGGGCACCTACTCTATCTTCAGCCTGTCGTCATAATGTTATGGCAGTATATATAATTGAGGGAGGACTGTAGGACTTTAACCACTAAAGATAAACTACACAATGCATACAAAATTACCAATGCCTTTATGAGCACAAATTTCAAGGCAGGAAGCAAAGTTAACAGGTTTCGACTGAACATACAAATGTTGAGTGGGTGGGAGTGGGGGAAATCGGGTTGTTTGCTATTGAATCATTCATACCTCATTGAAAACCACACAAATGAGTCAACTAATTGTTACTCTTGCACTACATAACAGTAAACATGGTCAGATAAGCAGTGATAGGGTGTGTAGGCATGTACAACTTATGGGTACTGAAAGCAAGTAAAAAAGAGTCATGAAAGGTGGAGTAAACATAAAGATAAGTACAGGTTAATCCATGTTTGTACACAGTGTGTCACACAGATATATTGTTTATAAACATAAACTGAGCAATCGTTAAAAAATCAGACAAGGCCTGGCTAAAAATTTGAGTTACTAAATTAACACTGTACTTTTTTTTTCCAGAAACATTTATATATTTATTATTTATTCGGTCATGTAGTACTAGTAGTCAAGTAATAATGAAGCTGATAACTAACTTACCAGCTGCCAAATATGGCGTAAAAGCTTCACTAGCTTGGCCTGTGTTTTGGAAGCTGGTCAAACACTGGATTTATTTATTTATTTATTTATTTATTTACCTCAACAGGGACAGTGTTTGTGTCTTAGACATCAAATACAACGAAATGTACTCCCGATAAACTTAAGTGTGATGGTGTAAACAGCTGCTTTCTGTCAACTATTTTCATTCCAAACCATTATTAATTAGCCATGTGGACACACGGACAGGCTTACCTGATAATGACAAACATCACTAAGCAGTTTCCTACGAGTCCCACCATGCACACGATCATATAGACCAGTGTGATGGTGATCCTCACACTGCGCGGAAATAGGTCATCCACGTCGCTGATCTCACTGAAGTTGTTTTGGAAAAACGACTCGTTGTCATTAAGGTGAATATTCGTCGGATCCACAAAGCGGAATGACTGGTTTCTCTCCATTTGGGGACGCCTGTTGGGTAAGAGTGAAACAAGGGGGCTCTGAGATAGACGTTACCGTGTATAACGTTTGAATAAAATCACTCCTTCAGCAGGCTTAGGCATTTGGCTGTAGTCGATTAAAATAAGGCGTCAGCAGCCAAAGAAAACATCACTGCGATACATAAGCATGCACGCACATACACCGTAGCCAAAATGCCTGAAACAGATTGTTGACACTGCACCATACTAAAGAATCGTTTCTGAGATCGCTTTCCATGTCGCTGCTGCAAGACATTTTAATTGACCGTTACATACCGTAAAGGAGGAATATTTGTTTTTCTTAAATCCCTAGAATCTCCTGAAGACGACTACGAATACGTATGTCCATACGGAGGAATCTGAATCCAAGAAGCGATGGTTGAATGTACTGTAGCTGATATCCTTCACTCCACCTCCATGCGGTTTTCAGCAAGCTTGTTTTCCGACGAGCAATTTAGCAGAAAGCCATTCCGAGAATGCTGCATACGGCTCGAGGATGAGAGCCATGGTGTGGGTTTTTTTTTTTTCACCCTCTCTTGCGCGATAGGCAACGAGTACCAAGGGGAAAGGGAGGTGCGGTAATGTTTTTTTTTCTCGCTTCTTCTTGAGAATCTCTAATCGCGCCTAGAATCTGCAGTAAGCATTCCACTCTCTCTCTCTCATGACACGCTTACATACAAACAAAAGATTATAGTTAGTTAGTTATTTCATCTTCCATTGAACCAACTGTGTTGGAAACCTGCCACAGGTCTGAAAAAAATCTTCGTGGGAAAACCTACACCCTGCATGCTACATTTGTAACATGCACCTGTTTGATATATTCGTATATCGTATTCGTATGCTCATCGTAACACAACCTGATGCATTTATGTACAGTATGTGTTGTGCTGAAACTGACACCTGTCTCCAGATATAGCAACTTAAATACTCATCAAGGGGCATGATGGCTCATTGGTAAGTACTTTTGCTGTCTCCAGGGTTTGGGGGGTTTGAATCTTACCTCTGGATGTGTGTAAAGTTTGCATGTTCTCCCTGTGCTCTATGTGTTTCCCTCAGGAACAACAGAAATAAATTAGTTTGTGGGGGAGTAAAGTATATTGACTGAATAATGGTTTACATACTCACCCACTCACTCACTCACACATTGTCTATATCACTTTCTCCGTGATACAGGGTCACGGAGGGCCTGAAGCCCAGGAGACTTACTGTAGGGCACAAGGCGGGTACACCCTAAACAGGGTGCCAATCCATCACAGGGCACACATACATACACTCACTCACACACACACACACACAAACACACACACACACACACACACACACACACTATATAGGCAATGTGGCAGCGCCAGTAAGCCTAATCGTCATGTCTCTGGACTGTGGGAGGAAACCGGATACCCAGAGGAAACCCACAAAGCATGGAGAGAACATGCAAACTTCATGCACATAGACCCCGAGGAAGGAATTGAACCTTCAAGGTGACAGTGCTGACCACTAAGCTACTGTGCTGTATATACTGTATACACATTTTATTAATTTAATAAATAACCTATGTGACAAGATGAAGTATCGTTATAGATACTCGTACTATTTAAATGCTTTATAGTCACTGTGCATAAACCAAAAACGCTAAGTAAATTTAAATCTAAACGTATAGTGTGTTTTTAAATTTGTGCATGTCAAGACCAGGTTTCAGCTATGGATCAGAGCCAGTTGGAGTTGTCATGGAGTTGCTGCATGAATGGATTACTAAGTCATCTTAGGTATTGCCTGTATGTTTTACCATGTGCTTTATAATGCTTTACACAATATAGTGCAACATTACTGTTCATAAATACATTAACATTATTTTTAACCAGATAACCTTAGTAACATTTAGTCATTGTGATTTACAGTATAACAGTTTGATTGCTAACATTATGGAAAAACTATTGCATCCACAAGTAACTATGAATGAAGTCTCCACTATTTATTGTATTGTTAAAAAAAAACATCTAAAAAAGAGAAGGAGCTTTAGTCAAAAGTAGATAAGTAGAAATATACCTAATGCGGTCATGTTTCTGTAATAAAACTCATCCTGTCAGGTTAATATTAGAGTATGTTTTCATAATCATTCTCTTTTCTTTATTTTAGAATGAGCCCTTCATATGAACTTGGATGAACAGAACCATATTGGTATTCTCCTGTGGCATTTTCTCCCAGAGCCAATAGAAGCCAAGCGTCCCCTGCTTTTCAGACTATAATTCATGTAATTTTAATAAAAAAAAAATAGTAATAAACTCTTTTGTGCTGTTGCTGACTACCATATCCTCCAGATTTTCACTGAGTATTTCACAGTGAGTTAAACAGCACTTCTTTAAATCCCATCAGTCAGATGAGGCTATGATAATACCATTGTCAATGTGTGATTTCTCTGTGAACTATGCCATTGCAAGCCAGATCCCCTGTGGCTTTTCACGATTAAAATCATAATTGCATGTTGTCAATGTCTCTCACAAGAAATCGCAAGACATCATATTATCATATATTTTAATATAAACATGTCTAAAAAGACATACTGGGAAGAAAAGACAGCCCTGAGTGCCTTGTACAAATGCATGAATGATTCATAGGCACACCAAATGACTAGTTGTAGTAGTAAACTTCGGCTGATGTTTTGCTAGCGGTGTCTTTTTATATTGCTTATTGTGTTCTGCTAGCCTGGATTTAGCTGCATGTGTTAGTTCAAAGAAACAATAGTTTTATTATAGTTTTTGCAAACAGCAAATAAGCAGCATGCACATAATGAACATTTGGCCTAATTTTAAACAATGAAGAAGTATAGGATTTGTGTATGCCAGGTTCATGCAATGAAGTTTTTAATTTTGTAGGCTAATGACACTTTATGATATGAATGTAAATTAAATGTCTCATGCCCAAGTTTGTAATGAAATCTTATTTTATTCATCTGTAGTGCACAGTAAGTGACTGGGTATGTATTTGGATGGAGAGTTCCATGAATTACGTAATATGAAAATACTGGAATTAAATGTTTAGTAGAACAATGTGTTTGTGAGAGAAAGTGTATCAGTAAATGCAAGTGGCTTGAGTGTGTTCACATGCTTGTGTAGCATCACATATCAGATCGGAAACTTCATCTAGTAACATTTAATTACCTGTTAAACCAGTGACATATGTTGGATGACACACACACACACTATTATTATTATTATTATTATTATTATTAATAAATTAAAATTGATGGATTGGCACCCTGTCCAGGGTGTACTCTGCCTCGTGCCCGAAGCCTCCTGGGATAGGCTCCAGGCCCCCCGCGACCCTGATCATAGGATAAAGCAGTATAGAA